>PVHY01000250.1:246391-256684 GCA_004024945.1 Uropsilus gracilis
TTTTTTTTAATAGAGTCATCCTGAGTCTGGGTAAAAACCCCACAAAATCAGGAGGCTGTGAAAGTTCTGTTCCCAGGTACAGATAGGAAACTGGCATATCAGGATGTGCCCCAGAGCGCGCATCTCCTGGGAGAAAGCAAAGCCATCCTGTTAAACCAAAGACCTCACAAGATTGAAACTGGATTAATCACTCCGTGATGAACTTTCCACCAGTCAAAACTGAACACCTGGAAGCCCTCATTTGCATGCGGTGAGCCTCAGGGTCTCGCAGGCCTGCCTTTGTGCACACAGGGCTCCCCACCCCTGCAACTTCACCCCACAGTCCTCATGGTCTTTGGACAGTATCTTCCAGACACCAGTTGGGCAACTCCAGATGAAGTTAACTGCAGCACCTGGTCAGACTTCAGGAGGTAATCAAGGGAGGTTGTTAGGGAGGAAGACGGCTAGGAAGGGTTGACCAAGGCTCTCAGTCTGGGATTGGCACGCATAAGGATTGCTTGGGGTCCATCATCACAGAACCTGGGACACCTCCACAGAGAAGGTCCTGCAACAACAAAGGAAAGCAATGGGCTGCCCCGTGGTGGACTTAAGCAAAGGAAGAGTCACGAATCAAGTCAACAGAAGCCAATCATGCACAACCGGTTGCATATGGAAACACAGCTAACTTACAAAGGAGTGGGTGGTTAGATATATTCTCCACCTGGACCGTGACAGGGCATTCTAGCTACTGAACTCAGGAGAAAGGGAGCTTAAATTCATTACAGGATTAATATTCTAAAACAGACAAGACTTAAGGTCACCTCAACTGAACTTCACATTAAGAACCAGCGACTCGTGTGCTTTTATAGGCCAAATACCTGTAAGCATCTCATTAGTCATCTCTGGAAACCAGAGTCCAGAAAATTCTGTTTCTAATTCTAAGTATTCTTAGGGACAGTTCTTCTCTCACAGTACTTAGACTGTATTCTTGTCATTGTTTTCTGCCTTCCATTTCTACTTTGGAGAATCAACTGTGAACCTCATTGTCATTGATGTGTTTTACTCTGCCTGCTTTTAATAGCTCAGATTTTTCTTCATGTCTTAATTCTGCTATGACTAGGTCTATGTTTTTATTGACCTCTGGGTTTCATTGTGTTGTGTGGGTCTGACATTGTTGTATTTTGCTGTTTTCATCACTGAAACCATCATCATCTCCTCAAATACTTGTTTTTGCCATTCCTTCCATTTGGTTGCACAAGGGGTTGCTGTATCTGGGGGTTCTTCCCTCTATCACCTCGTCTGTATTTGTATTCCCTTTATCCTTTGCACTTCCCCATAGGTTACTGAATCAACATTCCATTTAGTAAATAATTCTTTCAACTGCATAGTGTATTCTTTATCCATCCATCGAGTTTTTAACTAGTCTTATTTGCATTTTTACAGCTACCATCTGGTACTACAATAGTATTTTGGCCTTTGTTTTTGATTCCTTCAAAATTAAAAAAAAAAATCTTCTTACTCCCCTTAACTTTTACCATCTCTCCAGGCTTTGCATGTGTGCATCATAGGGGTTTGTTTTTGCTCATTTTGCTTAGGGTTTATTTCTTGGTATTTTTAATGACATTTTATTGAAACTCTGAGAACTGTTTGAAAATTGCACTCGAGGTTCTATCACCCCCTTGCAGATGTGGGGCCTCTTTTGTCAGTCTCTTGGGCCTACTTCCAACCAGAACCACTTTTTTTAATTATATAAGATCTGTTTACATTTCCTTTTTTCTTGTTCCTCCCCCTCCCCTCTCCCCTTCCCTGCCCCTCTCTGTTCACTCCATCTCTTCTTTCACTGCCAGTTATTAGTTAATTTTTAGTCCATTGGATTCTTCCTCTTCTTTCCTGGAACCATGTCCTTTTGCCAGCTGTAGATGTGTTTTCCCGGGACACAGCGGCCTGTGCTTAGTTTCGCAGGTGTGTCTTTGCAGCGGGCGGCCAGTTCACGCATGTTTGGATCCTCTCAGTGCCTCCTCCTTCTTACTGGGCATCTTCTCTGGCCCAGTTTCTGACACGTTTTGCTGCTTCTTCACCTTACAGTTCAGTCTGATATCGGGAGCATTTCTCCCAGCCTGTGTCCGCATAGAAAGTTCTTGATCGGGACAGGCACTGGCAGGTGGTGGCCAGGCTCAATGAGGGGCCTCTGCCCATCTCTGTGGCTTTCCTCTCCCTGTGACATGGGAGGGTGCTTAGCTCACACTGAAGGCATCTCTGAACTGGAAATGCCATTCCCTTCTGTGGAAACCTTGTGTTGTATTTCTGGGACAGTTTGTCACTATAGTTGGTCTCACAGTCCTGTGTCTCCTGGATCTGGCAGGTTTGTTTGCCCTTCTTTCTCCTCACCTCCATCTTCATGTGTATCTGCCACTGAATTAGTGATTTTGTTGTTCCTGGTGAGGATTGACTGGTTTTGGAGCAATCCAGAGGGCGTGATAACAACCTCCTTTCCCCTAATTCCACCCTCCCACACGCCCATTGGCCTATGCACCCGACAGCGTGCCCCCCCCCCCCCAATTCCAGTCACGTCTGCAAGGGGAAGGCAGAGCCTCCAGGGGTATAGTTGACCTGCCCTCCCACTAGAACCACTTGAACTGAATCCATGGCTCCGGCTTTAAGTTCTGCAGCAGTGACTTCCTACCCCATCCCATGTGCCTAAGGTCATCCAGAGGGAGACTCCAGGGAGTTCTGGCATTCTTATGCTTGTCTTTAATCATCTGTTCTGCTCTACCCAAAACCAACATAGTTTATGTGGACCCAGAATTTGGTCACCTGGCAGGTTCTGTGTAGGGAAGAACAAACTCCACTGTGCAGTTGCTGCTCTGGATTTGTGTTTTCCTGTCATTTCTGCCTTCTGACTATTCCCCTGAATGTGCCACCATATCAGTGATGATTTTTAATTCTTGAAATAATTTTTTTACATTTAACCCATTCAGTGCCACCAGGCATTTGTCTGCTCACCCCATTAACCATTTCCCTAAAAGAAATTCTTCGACTTATACCTTTAATGGCTGTTTGCTAGTTCAAAGTAATTCCAGAAAGCAAAGGGAAATCCTAAAGCAATAGTCAAGAGAAATACCAAGTTTGGAGTTTTCTAGAGTTTTCAATTTTGTGTATTTTGAAGAATTGCCAATTTTTACTAAATGTTTTATAATTTTACTTCCTCGGAGAAATGTAATAGTTTTTCTGTGGCATGATAATGTGGCAGTCAGAATTCTAATGTGAGACCATCTGTTTTCCTTTATTATGTCTATTTTTGTCTCAAATATAAATATTTCTTAATATACTGATGATATTTTCTCATTCACTGACCTTAAAATATAGACACCTTCAACCCTATCTTCTGAATATTCAATTCTCTAAATGGACAGTAGGAAAGCATTAAAAGAATGACCAAAGAAGGATCAGGATGCATTAGACATAAATATAAATATATAATCTATAAATTATATTCTGGAAATGAACATTTGAATTGCATTAGCTCTTGCGTGCAATTCAAATATTAATCTTACATCATTTTATTTTTGAGTTCTGATAGTACAAAAAATAACCAAAAAAATCATAATATATTATCATAAAAGAGCTCATCTTGGTTGTTCAATAGAGCAGTTTGAGTTTAATGAATTGGTTCATCTGGAATTTTAATTAAACAAACCAGACGCTCTTAAGAATCATCTAAGTATATTTTATGTCACTAAATAATGTTAGGAATTCAAACAATTGTAGTCACTCCTTAGTCACTATTTCCATTTCCTTAGACATCAAGCCAGATTTGTGAGCAAACCAGTAAGCCTGGTTAGGTCCTATCTCAGTAAGGACTACGAACAAACATGTTTTGTGTGTGCTGACTATTCCAGAGTCATTTGCCCAATAAATTGTCTGCTTTGTAAAAACATTCTGACCTTTACATCAAGATTAGCAGACAGAGAAATGAGGAAGGGAAAAGCTCTAAAGAAACCAATTTTCCTATAATATGAATTGGTTCAGTCTCAATAACAACCAAAAAAAAATTAAAAGATGATGTCATCAGTGATCAGATTTAGAAAAAAAAAAAGAAAGTGCTTTGATATCAGGTTTAGCCACAAAGGACAAAGGGAGAAGCGAAGCAGAGAGTTGTGCAGTGTCCACTGTGGACAGGTGGACATTAGATGTCATTAACTCCTTTTAAAAATGTATGTATACTTCAGTCAATGTTATTATGGAAGCTTTCAACAGGAGTGAGATCAGTAACTGAAAATAGAGGGTAAGGAATTTGCATCAACTGCTGAGGCAGAACACACCTTCCTATGACTTGACCAGCTAAACCCTCTGGGAACAAAACCTTCCAAGTAAAGGCCTTCTTCCAGCCAGCCCACCACACACACTGAGTATTCTGCCTACTGAAAATTGTTATCTATGGCTCTTGATTTCAAGTTGAAATTCTTTATCAATAACTTGAGGAGGTTTACCTCTAATGTCATAATGTATTTTATTTCATAGTCTCCATTTTCTGCCTTGTATTTTTCTTTAACTTAAAAATGCATTCTTCTGGCCGGGCACAGTGGCACATGCCTGTAAGTAACAGTCTAGGAAGCTGTGGCGGGGAGAAGGGATCATGGTTCATGTCCCGCTTGGGTCAAGGTAGCAAGACCTAGTTCCAAAAACATAGCTGGGTGTGTGACCTACTCTCAAAAAAAAAAAAATTTTTCTTCTGGTTTTCATAAACCTAATGTAACTTGATTTATATATTCTAAAAAACAACTTTCAGTCTTGTTAATGTGGTTTTAACCATTTTGTTGTTTTCACCTGGCTTCTTATATTGCACTTATTTTTCAAATGTATTTATAAAATGGAATCATTTCATTTCACATTTAATATGAACTGTCTTTTCTATATTTAAAAATTGAAGCTTTCTCTGGGAATAAATTATCTTACCTTAAAATTATATCTATCATTTTAAGACCCACCTACTTAAAGGTCTTTCTCCATTTGTTATTTTATTTTAGTTTTTTCCCCTTTCCTGTGGAGTGCCATGATTCTGTGGCTCACATTCAGCAGGAGAATGCTGACCCTGCCCACATGTGGGTCCATCTGGAAGAGGTAGGACGGCTCTCTGTGTTTGCACTCTCTTCATTCAATTCAGTGTTCACAAGACAAAGTCAGTCCTTGCTAGTCTCATTGAATCTCAAATGGAAATAACTTGAAGTGCAGCTTGCAACACATTGGAATTGCAGTGTTGTTGGGGTTTTCTTTCCCCCCTTTTAATTAATTCATTTATTTTTTAATTTTTAAATCATTTTTAATTTGTTTATAAATATGTTTCACATCTTTGCATTCCCTGGGGATCACCCACCACCTTCCCTCCCTCACCAGTCCCTCCTATTCTCCCACTCCCCCAGTTGCGTACTTTAGTTAGGTTGTTAGCTTGTTTTGATTTTTCCTCATGGTCTTTTGCTTGTTTTTCCTACGTCCCATATATTAGTGAAACCATTTGGCTTCTGTCTTTTTCTTTCTGACTTGTTTCTGCTCATAAGATTTCTTCAAGGTTCATCCATGTTACCATAAATTCATCAAATTTGTCATTTTTAATTGATGAGTAATATTCCATTGTGTGTGTGTGTGTATATATAAATATACCACATCTTTTTCATCAATTCTTTTGTTTTGGAACATTTGGGTTGTTTCCATGTCCTTGCAACTATAAATAGTGTTGCAATAAACATCCGCGTACAGGTGTCCCTTTGTACAAGCATTGAGGTCTCCTTTGGGTAGATTCTCAGAAGAGTTAATGCTGGGTCAAATGGCAGTTCCATTTTCATTAGTTTGAGGGTCCTCCACATGCTTTTCATAGTGGCTGGACTAGTTTACGTTCCCACCAGCTGTGTAGGAGTGTTCCTTTCTCTCCATATCCCCCACATCCCCGCCAGCACTTGTTGCCCGTTTTGTTTTTTTTTTTTTTTTTTTTTTTTTTGTTTTTTGTGGTGTTTTTTTTTTTTTGATGTGGGCCATCTAATTGGTATCAGGTTAAAAAAATGCTCAACATCATTAGTAATCAGGGAACTGCAGTGTCATTGTTAACAGAGATTTATGTGAAAGAAAATTGAAGACTGCCTAAAATTGAGGCAGTCCTTCCCATCTCTGGCAATTGCTTCATTGTGAGTCCCTGCTAAGGGCCCATCATTAGAAAGCTCATGCCTGAATTTGTCATGTTTTGCCCCATGTAGAATAGTGGTTTAAAAATGTACTTTGGTGTTTCTTTTGCAATCATCCCATTCTGGTCAGGTTCATCACTGAATCTAGCAGCTAAAGAAGGTTGGAGCCCTTGGGATTATCTTCACAGATTTTTAAATAATGAACAGGGGAAAAAGAGGCAGCAATTTTCTCCCTTTTGGCCTCCTCGTGCTCTCTGCCTCCCCTCCCCCCAGTTCTTTTATCTCCTCCTTCCCAGGTCCAGGTGAGCCCACTCATGCATGCTCACACCCACTGGGCCAGGTGTGTACAATCATGTAGAGGGAGCAACTCCACAGATGCTGGTCATAGAAACTGATGGTGGAAGGGTAAAATCTCTGAAAATGCATTTACCCTCAAGTGTTCTTTTATTATTCTACTTGAAAATTTTTATAAGAAATTGCCCTATATAAATGATGACATATTTGCTGGTATGGAGTAGATAAGTTACCCCAAGTAGCATGTCTATTCCTGGGTTTTGGTTTTTGATGGCTGTTGATAAGATCAGTTTTAGTACAGTGTGACCTTCTGAATTGTGTGCCCATTATTTTTTCTTCTTTATTGGCTGTTAGAGGCTCAAAATCATGTCTCAAATCCAACATGACCACAAAGTCACTTGGAAAACAGTTTACTGATGGTGGGGTTCAGATGATGGGATTCAATGTGTGGGGTTCTTCAGTCCCTCGAAGAAGCAGACATTGCCATTCATGAGTACACAGCAAGTTTATTAAGGAAAGCAAAACAAGGAAAGAGATACCTGCATAGATACAGGGGGGCGGTCTTCAAAGACAGAACTGCATTTTGTTAGTGTTCTCTTATAATGTTCTGGATGGAATTATTGCTTGAGGGTCAGGTTGGGTTGGTCTTAGAAGATCAACACTCCTCTCTGTCACCATCTCTGGCTGGTAATCATTTTTGATCCCACCTTAGATTCCTGGAATTTTCCATAGCTGGTTTGATTAAGGTTTATTAGCCATCCCTGTCCCCACTCTTAGTGTTTGACCTTGTGAGACCTTCCATCCTAAATTTTTCAACTCTAAGATTTCATTGCTAACATCTAGTTTTATTTCTCACATTTCAATATTCCTTTTATGATGATTTTCTTGTTTGTCTATATTTCCATTCTATCTAGATATTTTACATGCATTGGTATACTCCACCTTAAAGAATTTGGAAAATCAAAATGATTTGAAAGGGAGGGATACAGAGAAGATCAGCATTATAACCCCATTTTGCACATTAAAAAAACCAGGGCAGGGTGATAATAATAGGCAGGCAGGCATTGAGCAGCGGCAGAACTGAAATTGGAACAACCACCTATGAAAGGACATATGCCACTTATGCAATGGTTCAAAATTCAAGAATCTAGGCACCAGACTGTTCCTAAGTTATAATTGCCATATTTCCATGAACACTGAGGATCAACCACTAGTCAGAAATCACCAGGTTCCTTGTGCTGTTTTCTCTAGTTTATTTTGAGTGACTTTAAAGCTCCAGAAATATATCAGCCCAGGCAAACCCAGGGAGGATAAGTAACTGAGAGTGTTAGCTCCTACTTCTTTGCCATCTGCCCAGGAAAATCTTTGGCGTTTCATGAACAGCCATCTAGAAACAACACAGGCTATGCTGCGTGAATTGTGTGGCCATTTGAAAGTAGGCAAGTAGAGTCAAGAACACATAGATGAGCTTAACAGAAAGAGCCAATTTTGCTATAAAAACTCGCGTTTCCCACTTGACATTCAATGATTGTTTAAATAATGTCAGATAATCTTTAAAACTTAAATATCAAAGTAGTACTTAAATGGCACAGATAGATATTACAGGAACTCCAAAAAGTTACTCTGGCAGACACTCTTTTTCAACCATAAGACTTGAAACCTTAACCTCTGCTCCACAGAATTTTATATTTGTTTCAGACCTCCAACACTACATCAGTCCATTCACTTTCCTCTAAGACGCCTGACATTGTTTTGTTTTCTGATTATAAAAGTAACTTTCCCTCATGGAAAGTATACCAGTCAAAGAAGAAGACAAATGGAAGTGAAGATATGATAGAAACAACTAAAGCTGACACTGAGCACTTAGTGTGAATGTAAGACTAAGTGTCTCACATACATTTTCTCTACTTCCCAACAACTGTGTAGATACCCTGCTTCACTCTGCTTTGTGGTGGAAGAAAAGCAAGTCTCAGTGAGGTTAATTGATTAAATGAATGACCCACTAATCATAAAAGTTGTTAAGTACATTCCATGTATTGCATCTCAGTTTTTTATTTATTTATTCACTTGTGATAGCCGATGGATGGATGGGGGTGGGGGGAGTGGATGCAGACATGTTTTTCTTCTTGTAAGACAATTATATTTGAAACCTTATTCTGCCACATACAATTAGATAGTAAATTTTTGCCATGCCTTTAAATTTTACCCAAAATTTATAAGCCTGCTTAGTTTAAATTACATGCAGCTGGAAGAATGGCAAACCTAATAGACAGTTTTAATATTTCCTGCGTCGTGCTTATGCACCTCTGACAATGGTGAGGATGGGCAGAAGTAAGGCAGGCATAATGGCTCGAGAAGACTGCCAGCAATGACTCCTCCTGGCTGTCATTAGCATACAGGACTCCATGTTTATCACTTATCATATTGTAGCTTCTGCTTCTGAGCCAGTCCTGGTCCTGTTTCAGGAAGGAAGGAAAGAGGGGAAACAAATAGGGGCTCTCTCCCTTCAAAGCCTCTTTGTCATTAGCCAGGTCAGGATCACACTAACTCAACTGACTACTAACCATCCCAGTGCTTAATGGTTTGAAGCATAACAGCAGCATGCAGACAACTTGCCCATTTGGCTTCCCTTGGAATAGCTAATCTGTTCATGCAGATGGCACCTTGGATGACTGAGTTGGGCTGGAGGACCCAAGATGGTTTCAGCCACATGCCAGTTCAGTGGTGGGGTGGGAGGGCTGTATGAATGTATCTTTCATAATTTCTTATCCTCCAGGCTCCACCTTTCTCACCCCATGGACTTTTTCTAGTCAGGTAGCTGGAAGTTGCTCTATGATAGTTGGCTTCGAAGACTGAAAAAAATGGAAACTTTCCACAGCACCTCGATGCAGACTGTTGCTCAAAATAAATCACCTGCTGGGTCAGATTCAAGAGCACAGGCAAACGGAGCCCAGATCCTGCTGGAAGGAGGGCATGCCTGTGGAGGGGTGTTAGGACTGTTGGCAGCCATTTTTGCAAATTCTTCTCAACACATGGGTATGGCTTTTCAAGTAGTTAATCAGTAGTGTCTGCCTAGATTCAAGTGGTTTTTCTTCCCAAGAAATTCCCTTTCTCTCTTCAGTTGCCACTGTCTAGCTAACCCCCCTCTGCAAACAACTAACTCACTCTCTCTCTCTTCCCCCCCACCAGGATAAAATAATGTTAAAAAATTAAAGATGCATTTTAATCAAAATTTTAAAGTTAAAAAGAAATCTCTAAGAATTTTCTCTGATAATTTGGGTACAGATAACCTTTCAGTTTGTTTGGTTTTTCCATTTTTTTTAAATTTAATTTCCACACGATGCTGGTATTAGAAATAATACATAATTTTATTTATTAGTATAATATTCCATTATGTTGATGCAAGGAAAATAATAGACATGCATTTGCTAGTAATTTGATATTTAGGTTGTTTATAATTTTCCTACTTAATTATGCAATAATAAATTTATATAATTAAAGAAAAACATGTTTTCTTCAACATGTTATTTCTTTTTACACTTTGACTACCAGGCTATACTATAGTTTTGCAACTCTAAATGAAAGTAAGAATAGGATCATTTTAAATTTTTGAAAAAAAGATTTGAATATTTGTTGGAAATAGTAAAAAAAGAAAAAAAACTGAGAGGAACTAAACTTGTCTTCCTAGCTCTCCTTTTTAAAGAGAGCAAAATGGACTAAGATATTGTCCTAATAATATTTTTTTTTTGAGACTAGGTCTTGCTGTTTTTGCCCGTGGAACCGCAGGCTCTCATTGCCCGGGATACCACAGAATCAAGCAATCCCCAGCCTCAGTTTCCCAGGTAGC
>PVHY01000250.1:256784-274229 GCA_004024945.1 Uropsilus gracilis
GGGGGGGGGGGGGGGGGGACAAGTGAAATATTTCCCAATGTAATATTACCCACCACAAGGGGGAGCACAGTCAGTCAAAAAGAACATAATGTTGACCAATAAACTCGGTAGCTAATCCCGAACCCTCAATATTAAACATAAAGACCATTCCCTAAATTACACCAGCCCTTTTCCTAGAAACCAAATGTCATAAAAATACCAGCTGTCACTTCTGAACAGTGACTCTGTCTATATTTGTAGTTTGAATCAGGTCTTTCATCACAACAAATTATAAATAAAATATGAAACCTTTACTTCATGCAGTTGCAGTCAAATGCATATATAATACATGATTAAATCATTTCTCACTTTACACAGTGAATCCAAGTCAGATAGGAATAAAAGCTCCTACTGTTTAAAAAGTCTGCAACCTCATTTAGCCCAAGCAAATGTGAGCAGAAAATTTTTGCCCTCCATATAAGTGATACGGGTCTGATAACAAAGATCCACAAAGAACTCACACAACAAAAACAAGACAAAAAGCCCACTCAAAAAAATGGGGAGAAGAACTAAAAAAGCACTGCTCTAAAGAGGAAATACAAATGGCCAATAGGCACATGGAAAAATGTTCAGCATCACTAATAATCAGGGAAATGCAAATCAAAACCACAATGAGATACCATCTTACACCAGTAAGAATGGCCCACATCCAAAAAACAGGCTGCAATATTGGCACAGATGCGGAAAGAAAGGAAAGGAACACTCTTCCACTACTGGTGGGATTGCAAACTAGTCCAACCACTATGGAAGGCTGTGTGGAGGACCCTCAAACTACTGAAAGTGGAGCTACCAGCAATCCCACTACTGGGATTCTACCCAAAGGATACAAAAGCACTAATTCAAAATTACACCTGTACTCAGATGTTTATGGCAGCTCTATTCCCAATAGCTGGGACATGGCAACAACCCAAATGCCCCCAAAATGATTGAAAAAGTTATGGTCTATGTACACAATGGACTATTATTCATCAATCAAAAAAGACAAACATGTCATTTGCAGCAACATGGATGGAGCTAGGAGGAATCATGTTAGCAGAAATAAGCCAGAAAGAAAAAGAGAAATATGGCCTGGTCTCACTTACATGAGGGATACAGGGAAAACTAACAAACAAGAAAAATTCAAAACTGTCAACAAAACTGAAGCACAGAGCAAGAGAGGGGGAGGAGGGTAAGATGGGGGAGGGGGAAGGCATAAGAGATTAAGATGGTTCATGGGTGATAAGGTTGCTCATGGGTGACGGTTCATGGGTGATAAGGTATATATATATATGTATATATATATATATATATATTTTTTTTTTTAAGAAATTTTAAAGCACCTAAGCGAACAAAGCCAGACTCCCACTGCTGCGACCACCTGAAGGGCTAGGGGCCCACACGCATCCGAACCAGCGTTGCAGCTTTGAGAAAAAATGTCGACCTTTGGGGTTTCCAGGGCACGTGGGCAAGGGCTTCCCTGCACACTCATTTTATCTGGTAACCCATCTTATCTCAAGTCTCCAGTTTCCTGACTGTGCCTCTGAGCGCTGAAGAAGCCTGGGTCCACGCAGGAGGTCCGGTCAGAGGAGGGACTGAGGCCCAGTCGCTGCTGCTGCAGCCACCGGAGGCCCAGGGAAGCTGGGAGGGCGTTTGGGGGACGGAAGTAACCAGAGTGACCAGCAGCCGCGCAGCTCACGGGTCTCCAGCTCGCGCATCCTGCATGTCAGCACCGCGCGGCAGGACCTGGAGGGCCAGGCGGGCCCTCGACGGGGCAGTGTCCTCTGTGGGACAAGCGAAGGCCGCAGGGTGGACGCCGCGGGGTGGACAGAGGGAGCAGCCATGACACTTGAGCAGAAGCCCGTAGCCCGAGGACCCCGAGGCGGCAGGAAATAGAATCCTCAGCCTCGCAGAGCTGACTGAGTCCGCGGGCGGCAGGGACCACAGAGAGGTCTGCAGGGCAATAGCCTGGTAAGGACTGCTGTCAAGACAGCCGGGCAGACGCGGATGGGATGAGGTCGGGGCCTGAGGGCGTTTGGCCTGGCCACCTGGCACATCTTTGTGGTCTCCGTGCAGAAGATGGAGGTTGATAATTGCTAGGACATGGAAACAACCCAAATGTCCCCCAACAGATGAATAGATGAAAAAGATGTGGTCTATCTACACGATGGAATATTGGAATATAACGCATCAATTAAAACGACAAACTTGATGATTTTATGATAACATGGATGGACCTAGAAGAACTCATAAAAGCAGAAACAAATCAGAAAGAAAAAAACAGAAACCAAATGGTTTCACTACTCTATGGGACCTAGGTAAAACAAACTAAAGGCCAGAAGGAAAAGCCAAAACAAGCTAACAACCAAGCTAAAGTACACAACTGGGGGTGGGGAGTTGGGTGGGAGTGGTCAGGGAGGGGAGGTGGTGGGTGATCCCTGGGGACTACAATGATGTGAAACACACACGCTCTAGGGCCCGGGCAGCGGGTGCCAGGGTTCAAGACAGGGAAGGAGGTGTGACTGCTGTGGACACTGCCCAGGCTCTGCAGAACCAGCACACACACTCATACACACATGCACTCGCACATTCACCAACACACATGTATGTGCACACATGCACTCATACACACACATACTCTCACACACATGCACTCATACACTCACATATACACTCACATACATATGCACTCACACACATTCACACACACTCACTCCTCTGTGGGGATGAACTGTCTTCCACAAGCTCCACTCTACATCCTTCTGGGGATTCTGGGAAAGCCAGAAGCTGCTGTTTTCAGAGTAGGTGGTTTGTTTGAATAGAGTTTGTACATAATCAAAGGCTTTTATGTTTTTTTTTTTTCAAAGTGATTGCTCTGGAGCTGAAAAATATCAGACCTAATGAGTGGCATTGTAATGAGTTGCTAGCATCCTTCGTCTATAGGATGTTTACACACTGCATAGATTTTAAATACCTATATATGGGAGTTGTGTAGCCAGGTACACATGTGCACACAATACTCCTATGTGCCAGGCTCCTGTGGAGGAACTGCTATAAGACAGCTAATTTTCCCAGCAGCTCTGTCCAGGCAGGGCTGTGGTTATCCCCATCTTGCTAAAGTGACACTGAGGGACAGAGATTCAATAGAGCCTCGCATGCTGTTGATGGCTGTGCAGAACTGTTTGTTAATGAGGAACAGATGTTAGTCAGTAGGCAGTTACTAATGAACATATAAAAAAGTCTAAACTGCACCACTGGCCACCCCTAAATATATCATGGGCAATGACAAGCTTGTGTCTGCTTGTTTCCTGGTTAGCACCTCAGAAAATCCCAGCTACCTATTAAGCAGAAATACTGTTGGATTGTTTTTTCAATTTTTTTTTATTTTTTGGTTTATGTTTAAGCATTTTTCTTAGACTATCGTAGTTCCCATATTTCCTCTGTCACACCTGACCTGTCACCCTACTCCCTTGTAATCTTCGCCTCCCTTCATTGGTTTGTGCCCCTCTTTTCATTGGTTTAAGGAAACATGTCCTGTGTATCCATTCAGCCGGGGGAAGTCTCTCCCTGTCAACATTCTATTCTATTCAAATGCCCCCTCACAAGACGCATCACCCTCACCCGTCTTTCTTAGTTTGTTCCCTGCCTTTTGTGACCTAAGTCAACCTTTTCCCACCTTGGTCACTAAGTGTGCCTCTGCACAGTCATTGACAACTTGCCATTTCCTGCCATATGACACCTTCTATTTCTGCTTCTTTGTTAAGTCTTGTCTTTTGACCACTTATCTCCTGCTTGATTGAAAGCCCTTTTCTGAGTGTCTTTTGCTTTTTATGACCTGTAGAATGTATTAAATACTTTGCACGTACAGTCAGTATTTTTTGACGTGATTTATTTAAATGACCTTGGCTAAACCTTTCATTTAAAAAAATCAGGATTCAAGTCACAAGCAGATTAAGTGGATTGTTTATGCACTAAGGCTAGAAAAATTGATTGAAGATCATATTTCCTTACTCTTGATCTGATGTCTGCCAACGTGTCGTCACTAGCCAGGAGTCATTCCTTCCCTTCATATTTCCAGAGAATGAAAATATAATAACATAAATCCAGTTCATATAATTGGAAAACGATGAATTTGACCTTAGCACAGAAAGCTGATGAAACCCAGGCATACCACTATCCCATGACAAAAACCATAAATTTTTTTGCCTATTATTTTCCTAGGGATGTTTTGTAACCACTTCAACAGTGAGTAACTACTAGTCGGCTACTAGCCTTCTGCTCCATGAAGATAAAATGTCTTAGAGGCCAGACCATGTCTGCTTCAGTTACGAAAGTAGAGAGGAATTTTGTGCCTGATACAAAGGTATATAAATATTTACCGAATGAAAACTGAAAAAATGAACAGATTCTTTTTTTATCAGGAATGTTTTCATGTATTACTTTTTAGTTCCTGCAACAAAGCTCTGAAATGACTAGTGTTACCTAAAAGGAAATCATCTAAGAGGGTTATTCAAGCTGCCCATGGTTACATAGACAGTGGGCTCAGGGCCTGTGTTAGTATTCTTCAAGGTACCCCTGTCTATCCAATGACAACAGTAATAGTAAGAACAATGGTGCTGCTGCTGCTGATGGTGAAAATGGTGATGGTGATGGTGAGAATAATGATGGTGATGATGATGGTGATGAGATGGTGTATTATTGGAGCAAGCAACCCTTCATCTTAGTTTAGATCTCAGTTTCTCTGCAACTGACTACTGATAACTATTTTCTTGTATGTTGCAAGAATTGAGATTCACATTTATTTTAGGTAGCTATGAATGGACTTATATTGTTAAAGACATTTTCTTAAATTTCTAAACATTCTGGAGGAAATTCTTACAATATAACCAACCCACTCACAAGCATGTCTTCTCTGATTCTACTGATATATTATTAGCAGTATGTAAGCCTTATACTGGCTAGGATAAGAGAACAATGATTGTCAACTTTTGCAAATATATAAAAGTTAGTTAATAAATATTTGATAGATGAAAAGATTAATAAGCCAGCAAATTCATATTTTTGTCTGTTTTGTTTTGTCTTTTGAGACTAGGTCTCACTATGTTGCCCGGGGTAGTCTTGAACCCACAGACTCAAGCCTCAGCCTCCCAGGTAGCTGGGATTACAGGTATGCATCACCACACCTGTCAGAAATCCATGGTTTTGAAACTTTTACTTATGATATGATTTATTTCTAAGTCAATAGGAATTATCTAACTTAAAATAAGTTTATTTTATTTTACTAGAACACTTGCATTTAAAGTTGGACCAGGATTTTAAAACATTTTTCATCTTCTTTTATTACCTCCAAAATACAGATAAATGTACTAAATCAAGTATTTCAAACCCACATGGAGGAATATCCCCCAAAGCTAAATCAAAAGAGAATTATATAGTATAGAAAAAAGCAAGTAAAAAATGATTCTTAGCATGTTACCTCTAATTAGTCTATACTAGGTTATTAACTAAACTATATATAATTCAAGATATTCAATTTTGAAAACACTAGGAATGTTAGGGGATATACTAAAAACAGAAGGTCATGAAAAATATATGTGAAATTACAGTTTAATTTATAACAGGCATTTAAATATGAAATTCTGATTTTTATATGGTATTATTCTCATTATTTTTATATCCAGTAGCCTGATCTTTAGAGCCAGATGACCCTCAGGCAAGAAAGATAGCACAACCAAGCAATTTGTAAAGTAAAGCTCATTTTTAGTGAATTCTCCAAGGAATCAACTACTTCTGAACATTCCAAATTAACCTTTTCCTGTCATACATTATTAAAAAATAAATCCAATTAAATTACATAGCTCTGTGAAGTGATTTCCCCTTGGTCATCTGGATGCCAAGTCGACCTCTCCAGGGAAAATGGCATTTTTTTCCAAAATAAAAACTAAAACTAAAATAGCAAAATTAAAGTTTTAAACATAGTGCAGTGTAAGTGCTTCTATTTCACTCACATGATGACTTTCCCATAGGACCATCCCGAGCAGTCCTGCTCAGCCCCAAATGCCTGGCAACATGAGTCCCACAAACCTGATTCGCCTGATTCTCACAAACAAGTCGTGGTAGATGCTGAGAAACAGCATCTGGAGAAATTTTACAGAACATAAAATGGTAAATCATGAGAGACTAAAGACATGTCAGCCATACCTAGCTCACGCATTATAAAACTTACTTTAAAACAAAACAAAACACTTAAGAGGCACTGTTGATCCACAGAAACTTGCCACATTTTCTTTCTTTTTTTTTTTCTGAATTGGTTCTTTATTTTTTGTAATTTATTTATATATAAATTTCACATCATTGTAATCCCAGGGATTTACTCCCCCCACCCTCCCCTGCATTCCCCCCCTCCCCCTTTCCCTCCTGCCCAAAGTTGTGTGCTTCAGTTTGGTGCTTAGATTGTTTTGTCTTTTCCTCAAGGTTTTTGTTTATTTTTTCACTATATCCCATATATTAGTGAAACCATTTGGCTTCTGTCTTTTCCTTTTTGACTTGTTTCTGCTAGTATGATTTCTTCTAAGTACATCCATGTTGTCATAAAATCGTTGGATTTGTCATTCTTAATTGATGAGTAATATTCCATCGTGTATATATACCACATTTTCTTTTTGAGACTGGAATCAATTGTTTCATGCAAGTGTAGCTGATCTTACCTTCCATCCTTGTGTATCAGAGACGCATTTATTTTGCACATTCACACAACCCGACCAACACCTGCCTTGAGGTTGAGCAACTATGACTATTTTTGAATCAGTGGCTAATTTTGAGTGCCCACCACCTCCTAGGTGCTATCTCTCATGCCTGGGGAGAGAAACATGTTCTACTAAGGTAGGAGTGGATTTATATGAGTTTCAGGTCAGGCATGGTGGCACACTTCTTTAATTCTAGTCTTGGGAGGCTGAAGCTAGGAATCGCTTGAGTCCATGGGTTCAAAACTATACCAGGCAACATTGTAAGACCTAGTCTCAAAAAAAAAAAAAATTGAGATGAGTGTCAGTTCACCTTTGACTCCTGCCAGCCTACCATCTAGGACAAACCTTTATGTGTGCAAGGCGGGGATGATATCTAGTATGCTGTGTCAGTGAATGATGGTCAGGTGCACAGAATACTGCAACCACCATGAACAGTGAGTGGATGCCAGCATCGTGTCCCTAGTACCACAGAGTGTGAGCGTCACATTCTGGGTACAATACCTGTCATGTAGACACTGCTTACCAAGTAAAGGTCATGTGAACACATTAGTTACAGCTTAAAACAAGAGCCCTCTCACTAGAGAGAAAAGAGTAAGAAAGCTACCATGGGAGGCAAGTCCTATTGCTTCTATCTCGAGACCTAGTCTAGAGACTATTTTCTCTGGTACTTTCTGAGATCTGGTTTGGAGGTGTACTGGACCCCCAAAGTAATAGGATGGGGAGACAGGAGGTTGTATATAGAGCAATGTGTCATTACTGATCATATTTCTGGGCCTTTGCTCCATCTGGTAGAAGGAATGGAAAATAGAAGATGTCTGCCTTTCTCTCATTCACACTCATCTACTGAGTAAAATCTATGATATTACCAAGTTACTGCTGTGATTTTTAGCGAACTCTGGCATCTGAGATGTAGCTAGTCCCATCTTTTAGATGATCAGTGTCCGTTGAATAGGACCAATATCAGTCTACACCTCTCTGTAAACCTATTACTTTCATTTCCTTCCACATCTGCTTCTTTAACTCCTGTTTCATGATTAATTCAGCAGAATATTAGCAGGCAAAGAACATTTTCTTTGCTGCCAACTGCCTCAGCATATTCACAATCCATTGTACACATCTTTCACTTCAGGACTGTAAAATGTCATGATGTGGTATTCGCTGGCTGTTTTTAATGTGGAACCTCAAATGATAGTGGCCCTCATACCGATGAGGTGAGAAATATTGGCAGTGTAGTTTCAGTCAATATGCAGAGTTGCTACTATGCTGCAGGGTCTATGCCAGAGCTAAGAATCAAAACGTAAGTCCCTGTATCTTTTAGATAATCATAATAATTTAGATAATCATAATAATTTAGATAATAGATGTTCCTTGTTCTCGAAGAAGGTAGGATAAGTGTTACTATTTAGTTAAGGAGACAGACAAGGCAAAGGGAGGAAAGGGACAGGGTGAATGTCAGTATAACCAGTCACTAGACATTTCAGAGTTGGGTAGAAAAGGAAAAATTGAGTTTCACCTGGAGTTGGAGTGTGGGGAAATGAGAGCTTCCACTCGTCACCTCAGCTCCGAGAAGGATGGGCTCAGGTGAGCTTGATGATTCTGTGATGTGATGGGTCTAAAATGCATCCACAAAGTCTTCAATGCTTCTCCCTTCAAACAGTAGAGCTTCCCTGGTGGGAATAAAATGCTTTCACGCAGAACAGAAACAGACTATGAATCCAAGATAATTCTAGAAACCAAGACAATGTCTCAGATGGGAGACTTTCCCTTGACTATGTGATTTCCAAGAGGGAAAAAAAAAACTAGTATTTGAATGAGTAAAATGCAATTTTAACCAGCATTTATCTAAAACTACCTGCTCCCCAACCAATGCATGAAAAAGGCTGGCTGCCTTCTATTATCCTTAATGTTGCCGATACAATTATGCAGTGTTTTTCAAATGTTTGTCCTTTATCTCAGCATACTGAGTTCCAGCTACAAATGAAGATACAATAGTGGTGCCCATCAATTAAAATTTAAAGATGCTGAAACATTTATTGGAGAGATACAAAAATGTTTTACTTAAACCATGTGCTTGAATAATTTATGAAAGTGTATCCCATTAAATGTCACCTGGATTAGGATCTAATACATGGGTAAAGCTCTGAAAGAAGAGATTTGGGTTTCAAAACAGACCCAAATGCCCACTTCCTCTTGCCTTTCATTGGCATAATGAGCATCACCTTGCTTCTTACAAGAACTAAGTGTTCATGGAAGAACATTTTCACACACGTTTGACTGTGATTTTGCAGCTCAGATTCCTCTGAATGTCCAAACCTGTACACTACTTTGTAGCTCTTGAATTATGACTTTTTACCTGAACAATTTAGAAATGTCTCACGGGCAGCTAGAAAGAAGTCTGTGGAGTTGAATGTCTGTGAGAACCCCTGGTTCAGCTCAGGACGAGCTGAGCTCAACAACCACAGTGTGGCTTTCATGCTGCATGCCCACGAGCTGCTCACCTGTGCCCTCTGCACCTACGCCCTTCTCTGTTCGCCCACAGTTCACCTTCTCTTGCTCCCCGGTTCCCTTGCCATTCATCCTGACACACTGATTGGCTGTCATCCCAGTTCCAGGCTTTGGCTTCCTTCCCTGCTCTCTAAATCACACTTCTGAACTTCATCTTGAGTTATACCTGATGAAGAGCACCTTTGGGGAAGTGACCTGAATCATTAGCGTGACACACACAGCTCCTCATGGTGACGTGTGACCTACGCAGGGCCCTGAGAGTAGGGGCCAGGCATTTCTGAGCATAAAATTCAGCATATAAAGAGTGGGTCTTTATCAAGTGCCATATATCCAGGGACACAGTTGCTATAGCAGGCGTGGCCTGAATTGTGAAAGATTGTCCATCCTCTTGTGGTCAGCTCTGGTCAGCTCCATGTTCCCTGCGTGCCCCTTATAAAAAGACCCTGTTTCCGAATGACCTGCCTCAAAAATTCTCTAGTGCTGGCTTATTTACTCCTATTTACACCCCCAGATGTGAAGAATGAGAGCAGTTTACTCAGTGCATATACTCAACTTGAATATCTGCATAGCTTCCTCAAGAGAGTGCCCTTCCACACCTCTAAGGAAAACAATCAAACCCAAAAATACAGGACTGGGAACTTGGCACTCTTTATTAAAAGTCTCAGTAATGGATAGATGCAAGCTATCACAATTGCTTTCCCTGAGGCAGACTGCTAGAGCTTCTAGCTAAATCCTGGGGTCTGCTTCACTGCAAAAACCGGGCAAGAGCCACTAGGAAGGAGAAATACAGGAAAAAGTGACTCAGGTCACCCAGGTCACAGACAGACATTTCCTGTCTGTGGCAGGAGCTGGTGTGTAAAAAGCTGTGAAGGGAAAGAGTTTTGCTCCTCACTTGCCTAGGAGCACTTCATGCCTGGCCATAGCCACATGCCGACTTTACAGTTTGTGTAAAGGTGATGGTGCCACCTGAAAGACACTGTCACCCCTCCATCTCTTCAGCCAGCAACTCTGCTTCTAGCTTCTGTAGTGCTGGGACCATGATACCCCTGCTTTCAGACATTGTACTTTCTTTCTTTTTTTGCAAACATTTCCATGGTAATTGTATTTATTTTCACGTTTTTCTTTTTTTTTCTTTGATCGCACATATATGTATTTTACATCATTGTCAAGCCCAAGGTTCTCCCACCACCTTTTCACCCATGAACCATCTTAATCTCTTGTGCCCATCCCTCCCCCGATTTTACCCTCCCCCCTTGCTCTGTTTTTCAGTTCTGTTGATAGTTTTAAATTTTTGTCTTTATAAAATAAAATGTTTTAATTTAAATTCTCCTTGTCCATTTGTTTGTCTTCCCTCTATCCCTCATATAAGTGTTTCTTATATTCAGCATTTCTCTTTTTTTTCTTCTGGCTTATTTCTGCTGGCATGATTCCTTCTAGCTCTATCCATGTTGCTGCAGATGACATAAGTTTGTCTTTTTTGATTGATGAATAATAGTTCATTGTGTACATAGACCACAACTTTCTGACCCATTTGTCTGTTTTAGGGCATTTGGATTGTTTCCATGTCCAGAGATCTTACTTTCTCAGGGCAGAGAGAGAAATTAAAGAAGCTGAGAGTGCATGGCAGACAGGCCTAAGAGCTGTGAAAATAAAGAAAACAAGCAAGCAAGTTTAAAAAGGAGGCTGGTGAGTGCAGTGATGTTCAGCAGTAAAAAGGGAATACTCTTCTTAGCAAATGACTTTTGACCAGAGGCCAGAATGATGTGAGGTTGTGCAGAGGTATCTGGAGAATTTCAGGCAGAACAAACAAAGAAGAAGGAATAAAAAGTCTGGGACTAGAATAGGCTCAGAGGTTTAAGGAAGAGAAAAAGAACTAGAATGTCTGTAACAGAAAGAGAATACGTGGGGAAATTACTGGAGGAAGGAAGAGAGGCCTCACCACCTACGTTCCTGTAAGTTGGGGTGAGAGCTGCAATTTGGGGGGGGGGCAGTTCTAAGTGCCATGTGAAGCCATCTGGGGAAGATCTGATGATTGGTCTCCAGTATTTCCCTTGCATGGATTGGTATTAGTCACCATCTTGGCCATACTTTGTCATCCCTCCTACAGGGACAAAGGACATTTCCTCACACCAGTAGTGCTTGTGACTTGCTTCTGCTGATAGAATGTTAGCAAGTATGACTCATGCAGAGACCTCACTGAGCCCATGTGGGTGGTCTGGGCTTCTGGAGTTCCCCCTCAGACTCTCCCATCCATCACCACCTGAAGCACAGACTCCAGACAGGAGCACCTTCAGACAAGGGCTCAGAATATGACTCAGGAAGCACCCCTGGGCCATCAGGCTAGAGCACCCTGCCAAGTGGTGAACTGGACAAAGAAATGCTTCATATGGGGCAGTCCATACAAAGTATGGAAACGACCAGAGAGGTGGGGATTCTGTTCCATGGTGTTACTGAAGCAAGAACGGACAAACAGAACATTGGAGAAGTGACATCAAAGCAATAACGAGGCACTAACGTAAACTGAATTTCATGTTAAGAGGACTAGTCTGTCTGCCATTCAAGAGTAGAAGAAAAGATGGCAAAGGTGGAGGAGGGAGCTAAGTTTGTAGGCTTTTGCCAGAATCCTGGTGAGAGGATTCTGCAGCCTGGTGGCTTAGACCAGCATGAGTGTGGCGTTGGAAGGAGTTGGTTATGTTGGGAACAGACTGAAAAAGTGATTCCATTTTGTTTAAAATCTCCATTTTGAGGCCAATATCCTCTCCCTGCCTTCTGTGGAAAGTACCCGCCACAGCTGGCTGGTTCAACATCCTGTTTTTGTCTCCCCTTATTCCTGGTTGTTCCTGACAACAGCACTATCCACCTGATAGATGGTGGATGCCAGCATTATCCTCCTGATAGATGATGGACGCCAGCATTATTGGAAGCCCACAGTTATGGGAATTGTCCTATACCACCTTGCTTGCTTCACAATGGGGGGGGGGGGTGTCAGTGGTGATTTTGCCCTATAAAAAGTTGTAACAAAGACTTCTCAAGGTCTCTCTTGCTGAGCTGGCTTGGGGATCCTGGTGCACGAGTAATCAACCTGCAGCTTTGAACTTCAGTCACTCAGAGTCCTTGTGTCTTGTTGAGCAGCCCACAAGTCACAAAAAGGTGATACGTGGGGTGTGGCGTGAGAGAGAAAGAAAAGAGAATGAGAGCATTCTTGGCAGCTTCTATCCCCCAGCTTGTTATTTTATCTCTTCCTCTAGCCCAGTCTACATTTCTGAGCATAAAATTCAGCATATAAAGAGTGGGTCTTTATCAAGTGCCATATATCCAGGGACACAGTTGCTATAGCAGCTATGCAATTCTCTTTGGGCAGTCAGGTAGAAAGCAAATTATCTTGAAGAATCCTAGCAATGAATAGGGTACTGTTCCCCCAGCATCACACAAAAAACTTCATAATTGCCTTTAAAAAAAGTATATCTAAGTCTGGATGTTACTGTCTGGTGCCTAATTTTTTTTTCAACTCTTTTATGTCACTGAAGATTGTTGGTAGAAATGTAAATCACTAGAGCCATTGTAGAAAACAATGTGGAGCTTCCTCAAGATATTAAAAACAGAATTACCATAGAACCTGGCAACCCCCCTTCTGGGTTTGGATCAGGTTATCCAAGAGATACCTGCACTGCATGCTCACTGCAGTGTTATTCACAGCAGCACAGCTTTAGAATTCACCTCAAGGTCCATGAGGATTCACCCTTATGTCTGTGGGTAAGGGAAAATGTGGTATAAATGCAGGTGACATGCATTGGAAGAATGCAGCATGAAGAACCTGGAGGCCATTATGCTAAATGTGAAAAACCAGGTGCAGAAAGACAAATGCTCTATGATCCCCACTGTGTGGAATCTAAGAAAACCAAACTCAGACAAACTTGAAGTGGAACAGTGGTTGTCAGGGACTGCGGAGTGGGGGGACAGGGCATGTCTGATCAGAGGCACAGTGTTTCGTAGACAGGATGAAAACCTGGAGCCCTAATGTGAGGCCTGGGGACTTGACATACACTTGAACTTCATTAGGAGAGTAGTTTTTAGATATTCTCACCACAAAAAATAATTGTGTGATGATGCATTGGTTGATTAATCTGATTAGAGTAATCATGTCACAAATAAAAACATCACACTTTGCACTATAAATATATGATTTCAGTTTGTAAAACTCACCACCGGAAAGTTGGAGGGAGTGTGGGCAGTATACCCAGCTCCAAGTTCTGGGCACTCAGAAGGTAAGGGAGGAAGATGAGCTCCAGAACCCCTCCCCTCATGTGCAATTTTTTCCTTTCTCCCACAGAAGCTCTTTTCTTTAGGTCCTAAGACTTCAATGATACCTGGTCTTAGAGTGGTCCCACCTACCACCTGCATGTCTCTAGAACCTTGTGTGTCCACAGAGCTCTTGATGGGCATTCATGTCCACTGAGGAGGGTGGAGGAAAGAGACGGAGTAAGTGCTGACATTTGCACGAACTTACTGTTTCCATTTCTTCTTAATTTGTCTTGGGCTATTAACCATCCAGCAATGTCATAAAGTACCTCCTGCTTTCCTTTACGATGTGCAAAGTCAAACACATGTTTTATTTTTTTATTATGTTATTTATTTTATTTTACATCATTATCTGCCCTGGGGTTCTCCCACCACTTTATTGAACCATCATCTTAGTCTTTTGTGCCCCTCCCACTCCCCATCCCTCCCCCACCATGATCTATGCTTCAGTTTTGCTAAAAATTAGTTTTAATTTTTTCTTGTCTGTTTTTTTTTTCACTTTGTCCCTCATATAAGTGAGACCATCCAGCATTTCTTTTTCTTTCTGGCTTATTTCTACTAACATGATTCCTTCTAGCTCCATCCATGTTACTGTGGATGACATAAGTTTGTCTTTCTTGATTGATGAATAATATTCCTCTGTGTAAATATACCACATCTTTTTCAGCCATTCGTCAGTTTTGGGGCATTTGGGTTGTTTCCATATCCTGGCTATTGCAAATAGGGCTGCAATAAACATCCAGATCCAGGAGTCTTTTTGGATTAGAGATTTTGTAACTTTTGGGTAGATTCCTAGAAGTGGAATTGCTGGATCAAATGGGAACTCCATTTTGAGTAGCCAAACACATGTTTTATTTATTTATTTATTTATTTTGAGACTAGATCTCACAATGTTGCCAGGGGTAGTCCCGATCCTGCGGACTCAAGCGATCCCCAGCCTCAACTTCCCAGGTACCTGCCACCACACCCGGCTGCTTTCTTGAAGCCAGGTCTTGCTATGTTCAAACACATGTTTTAAATATCTCATGTCTACTTACTGATTATGAAGATGATGTTTAGGTCGACCATAATAAGACATAACTAGAACTCCTGGTTATTCATATTCATAGTAGACAGTACTATGTGTGAAAAATAGTAGCCAGACAATCAAGATACACATTGAAGCCCTGAGAAACTCAAGAGATCTGAAAATAAATTGCATTTTAGCACAAAGAATTTCAGGAGAAATCTCCTAGGAAAGAGTTTACAATTGCTTGCGATCTGCAGGAGGGCTCTATTTCCTGCATTTTAAGAACCCTCACAAATGCTCAGGAGAGGTGTATTGTCTCTGGTTTCCATGCAGCCAGTAAGTGCTAGGTAAATAGGATGGCTTACTGGTGAGAAAGCTGTTACTCGTTCCTAGAGCCTGGTAAGCATGCATGCTAGCACAGTACATTTAGACCCATCTTTGGAGAGAGCAGCAGCCACAAACCTGCATGATGCAATCACTCTGCAGGGACATGATTCTGTCTCCTGCCATGCCCCCTGGGATTCTCTCTTTTCCTTCCTGTTCAGGGGCATGTGTATCACTTCGTCTCTCCAGTGCCTTTGTGGTCACAGAGGAATGGGGGCCCTCGACAGCTGGTCTAGATCCAGAGAGTCTGCAGGACTACCGCTGCAGGAATTGAAGAATCTTGCTTCCAAATACTCTCTGAAAACGAAAGCAGCAAGACATCCCTTCAAGGATCCTTTATTTTTAGATCTTGGATGAGACAGAAGAGATGAATTCTTCAACCTCTTTTCAGAAAGTCAAACTATATTTGTCTAATACTCTCTGGAGATAAACAGGAGGGAAGTCAGGAAATGTAAAGTTCCACTGCTCACTCCCCCAGGACCTTGAGCAAGTTCCATTCACGACCTCCCTGTGCCCCTGCTTCCATGGCAATCAGTGGTGTGTGTTTGTCGTTCTCCTCTTGAGGAGGTCAGAATGGAGAAGGGATGGTGGCAGTACCAACCTCAAGTCAACTTCATTTTTTATTCTTGATTCTCAGCAGCACTAGAATACACCAGGTAGACAGTACAAATGTAGGCAAAAACTTCTATTCTATGATATAAAGCCCAGCAAATGCTTCATAAAGGTTTTGAAGCACCTGAAAATCAACATACATCTTTAGAAGAACATATGTTTCCCTCTTCTCTCCATGGTGTTCCTCAGACCCATGTGCAAAATCAACCCTAGTTTTCCCCCTATGAGCAGTTCTCCCTCTTAAGTTCCACCTATTCACATTTATTTAATCTGTTCCGTTAAGCCCCTGACCTCAGCCTCATCCTCCCTCCCCATCACCATTATCCAGTTGCTCGTTATGTCATAGAAATCTTGCCTGCAAGAATCACTCAAATTCATTCCTTCTTTCTCATTTCCACAATCACTGTATTTATCATCTCTCATTTAGATGATGTAGAAGCCTCCTAAATAGGTTCTCCACCACCTGTCTCTCATTTCCCTCCAACCCACCTAGCACAGCTGCCAGAGCTATCTTGCTGAAACACTGGTCTGATCATGTCACTCATTGACTTAGAGGTTGACTTTGGTGACTTCCTGTTGCCTGGAAGATAAGCCCAGTCATTTCAACAACCATTTTTTTATCTACTATGACAAGCCATGCAGTCTCCAAAGTAGCACAAAGATGAAAAGACATGGAGCTGAAGCCCACAGTGAACATCCAGAAAGTCAGACATGTTAATAGTTTTACAAGTTACCTTTACAAGGTAAGGCTATAATATGTGCAGCCAGAGTGGACATAGCTTCAGAAGCAGCCTGGCCAAGGCTGATTTTAAGTCATTTCAGAATAGTGAAATGTCTGCACTTGGGGTCAAGGTCAAGGACCAGGAGAACATCATGTTCTATATGCATAAGAATTATACAGGATTTCAGGACCTGCCTTTCCAGCTTCACTCATTTCTGCCACTTCTGTCCTCAATCCTCTCTAGCTCTAGTCATAATAACAGGGACATGCATGGCAGTAGCTGTCTGTGGTGAACACTTGCAATGTGAAGCACACTCTACTATGGTCTTTGCTACTTTTAGGTCATCCTTATAGTCTGTGAAATAGGGATAAGAGTACCTTAGAAGAAACTAAGGCTAAGAAGTGTAAGTCAAGACTACACAGCTAATGAGATTTCATCTCAGGATCATGCCCATAATACTTGATCACCTGCCTTTCCCAGATAGGGTTCCACTTTTTCAAGTCTTCCTAACTTTGCTTTTGTCCAAAATAACCTGTATGGACCAACTGTCTGATGAAATCACACTCTTCCTTAGAAATACAATTCAAATATTACCTTTATGTAACTGCTTTCTCAACACTGCCTTGCCTCAGAGTACCTCCTCCCTCTGTTCCCATCAGCACTTTGTTCATACTCTACCACACATACAGAGTAGGTAGGATGTGTCCCCCAGGCCCTCATCCATGGAATATTTGAAGATATTACACAACATTATGAAAAGGGTGGATAGATGAAGTTATTGACCTTTAAGAGCTGATTGTGGATTTCCCTGGTGGGTTCAGCCTAAATCACACAAGGCTGAAAGAACAAAGAACATTCTCTGCTTAGAGCTGGAAAGATGTTTTCCTTCTAAGTCAAAGAGACTGAAGAATTGACAGGGCCTTGTTCCACTGTTTGGAGAAGACTTCACAGAAAGAATAGCCAAAACCCTATTGACAAACAGAAGAGAGAATGGAGGTATTACTATTCCAGACTTCAAACTGTACTACAAAGCCATAATACTTAAAACAGCATGGTACTGGTACAAAAACAGACAAACAGACCAATGGATCAGAATTGAATATCCGGAAATAAAACCACACATATGCAGTCAATTAATCTTTGACAAAGGGGC
>PVHY01000251.1:0-63926 GCA_004024945.1 Uropsilus gracilis
CATCCATCCACCCATCCATCCATCCATCCATCCATCCATCCATCCATCCATCCATCCATCCATCCATCCATCCATCCATCCATCCATCCATCCACCATCCATCCTCCTAAATTAAGAGTCTGGTATGTGGGTATGAAAACTAGTAATGAAAACCATATCTAGTTCAGAAGTTGAATAATACCCATTTAGTAGAAAACATTTTTTCATATCCTAGAAAAATCTAGGATTTATTTTTTCATAAAATTGGTGGTGGTAATTTGGATATATAGGGTCCCTACCCATTCTTTACAAATTTTCCTAAAGTAGTGTGAGGTTTAGGATATAGTTTTCTTTTGAAAATGTTTAAAGTAGCATGTTAAACTTGTTTTTTTTTTTTTTTACTGAAAGTAGTACGTTTTTAAAAAACGTACTATTTTCTATATTTGACTACCAAAATGACAAAGAAAAAATAAACAAAAACAAAGAAGCAAAAAGACGAGTTCAGAATAGGAAAATTTATCCAACTTAAAATAGAGACTTGGAGAAACTCATACCTCAGTAATCTATTGAGATTAATTTACTTGTCATGGTGTAAATTGCAAACCTAAGGTTTATAAAGTAAACTGCAATAACAGTTCTAAAAATGAGAAATAAGAAAACACATTTTACCATAAATGACATTTAATTGTTCCAAGGACAATGAAAATTAACTATCTTTAAGAGATTTAAGAAAAAAAAAAAGAAAATAAATTACTGAACCTCAGGAACAGCAGAAATAGTTTTTATTAACAACTACATAATCCCTCCAAATTATGTATTCTGAGAAACTGAGTATTTTTTTAACATAACATTCTGGTATAGTAGTATTAGAATTCCTATTTCCTGGAAAAACTATGTTACTGCTAAGCATGGAACAATTGAGGAGTGTATAGGTAACAAGGAAAATGTGTGAACATATAAATTACAATACTGTCATACTTTAGATAACAGCTAACTGCTACATATGTTACATGACTGAACATGTTACATGACTGAACATGTAAATGTGTACGAACCTAAAAAAGATAGCACAGAACAGTTATTGCCAGGTTCTGGGCAAAAAGAAATCATATTAGATTTTAATATTCCAACAAATCCAAAATATCTTAGAAAACTATATATGACTAACTGATGATCTAAAAATTTACTGCCTTTCCTCACTAAATTATGTACATGAAGTAGCTGACTATAGTTCAAATCTCACTTTCATTTCAGCATAACTTTTTCAAAGACTTGTTTGGGAACTGTCTTGTGTCATGCTTAGTCACCGTCCAAATATGATTTTCATGAGCAAAGGCAGTTAGCTATTTTTGTGTTATGCAAGATGGAAAAAGATGTATGAGTAGTCCTTTTTAGCAACATAATTTGATTTTTATGCTTATTCAATATTAAAAAAGCAGTTCATTTTTATGTTTTAGAATTACCATGATGCACTTCACTGAAGATTCATTCCTATTGAAAGCCTAGAGAACTTTTCTTTATACAACAAGAGGCAAAAGCAAGAGAGGGTCATTTTTTGAAAAAAAAAATCTATGTATATGTGTATATTTTATTTTGCTTCAAGTTTTTGAACAGTAGACTCTGAACATAGATTTAATCTCCAGAAACAGAAAATTGTTAAGAAGCAAATCCTAAGAAACCTACAATGCATATAAAAATTCTTTTTAAAGTTGTAAATGTTTTTGGCTATTTATTGAATATTTTCAATGTGCTGGGCCCTAAACTCTGGACTATTTAATTTAGTCCACACAAAAAGTCTATGCAGTAGCATAATTATATTATTCCCATTTTACTAGAGAGGAAACAAAGTGGGAGGTCACAGGCAAAGAATCTTAGCAAAGGTTTAACTTTAAAGTTCTTTCCTCTAAAATAATCTGAAGGTAATTTATCAAAAATATTAACTGTAAGCTGAGTTAGTGGAAAATAATCATTAGTTAATAGTATAAGCACAATGGAACACACACATGCATACAAGCACACACCTCCCAGTTGAAAAGGTCATTATGCTGAAAACATACCATTAACATTTTACTCATCTGGAATTATCAAGCAACTAGAAACTATAAATAAAGACAATTTTCCAGTTTATTAAAGCATAGCACACTATTCATCATCTAAAATATTTAAGGAACTAACTGTTAACTAAATTAGGAAAATGTCTCTCCATCATTTTTAAAGTTATGATGTTTTTTTTTAAACAATCTGAAAAGACTAAAGTCATCTGAAAAATGTGTAGCAGGGTTTAAAAATTGAGTTGGAAATCAAGCTTTGAATAAAACGTTATTTTTAAAGAAATGCCTTCTAAATAAGTGGCACATCTGAAAAAATATTGTGATTATGCATATTTTAATAACAAGATATATTCCTGCTTTCAAGGGATCAAACTGAAATTCTAATTTACTTGTAAGTAGTTCAGTTTTTAGAAGATCCTATGATTTAGATACTAAAATCAATCAAACATAATTTTGTAGATTAGCAAACTCAGGTGCACAAAGTTAGTTGGCCCAGGACACATAACAAGAAAGAAGAATCATTGTTAAATAATGAGTATTTCTAATTCAGTAACTTTAGAAACCTAGAAATGAAATGGAACTTCCCTGACCTGGTAAAGGGCATCAAAAAAACGTACAACTGCCCCCATACTTAATAGTACCCCTCAGACTATGAACAACACTTCCGCTACTTGTATTCAATGATTACTGAAGTTGTTACCCAGATCAATTAGTGGAGAAAAAGAATGAAAAGATGGTTACATTTGAAAGGAAAAACTAAATCAATCTTCATTTACAGAGATTACAATTGTATATACAAAAAATAATAATTCACTAAAAAATTCAAACTAATATGCAGGTTCAGTAAGATAGCAGGACAAAAAAAACAATAAAAGTAAAAACCCATTGTTTGTAAGTAGCACTACTAATGAACAACCAAAAAATGAAATGAAGATAGAAGTTAAATTTATAATAGTATAAACAAGAAAACAGTAATACAGTTCTTAAAACATGTAAGATTTAATCTTTTAAAGTTACAAATGCATTGTATGATATTTAAAAAAATCTAAATAGATTAAAGGAAAAGCATCCTCTATTTCTGAATTACAAGACATTGTTTTAAGACATTAATATTCCCGAAAATGATCCAGAAAGTAAATGCAATATGTACCCAAATGCCAGCTGGCAATTTTGTAGAAACTGACAAACTTATTAGGATTTCACATAGAAATGCAGGATAATTAAAAACAATCTTAAAAAAGAACAAAGAAAACTGATACTTCATAGAATAAAATCAATATGATCCTGACATAAGGACAAAAATATAGATTAATGAAACATAATTAACTGTCATGAAATAAACCCCTTATTTATGGTCAATTTGTTTTCAACAAGGACGTTCAATGAAGAAAAAATAATCTTTCAATGAATGGTGCTAAATTATTTGAAGAGCCACATGAAACAGGATGAAAATTTGCCCCTTTTTATACTCTACACAAAAGTTAACTCAAAAAAGATCTTAATGTAAGACCTGAAACTAGGAAATTCTAAAAGAAAACATAGAAATGACCTTAAGACAGGTAAGTCTTCTTTAGGTATAACACCAAGAACATAAACAATGGCAAAAGAAAAAAATCGGGCTTCATAAAAATAAACAACTTTTGTGTTGTAAAGAATATACTAAAACAAAGAAAATGACAAGACAATTCACAAAATGGGAGAAAATTTTTACATCCCATATATTTGATATGGGACAAACCAATGTTAATCAATTGTGGCACAAATAAAATAATTGTCCAAACAAGGAAATATTATAAAACAGTGAAAAAGGAAAAATACAGGAATCATAAAATAATGTGAACCTTGAAAATATTATACTAAATAAAAGAAAACCAATAATATATGATTTAATTTGTGTTAAATATCCAGTACAGGCACATCTATGAAGAAAAACAATACAACTGTAATTTCTTAGAGTTGTGGATGTGTGTGGAAGAATAAGAAGTAATCTGTAGTTACATAATGCTTTAGGGTGGGTAATGAAGACATTCTAAAACTGACTGCTGCATAACTGTGAGCATAGTAAAATTTACTGAATGGTACACTTCGATTTAGCGAATTATGATATAAATTAAGTCTCAATAACAGTTCACATAAATATCATTTTTGAACTTAACATATAAACTTTTTTGTGAATAAAATCTACCTTATGAAATGGAATGAAAAGATTAAAATCCCTTTTTTGTCATATGCTCTCCAATTTGACCAATTTTGTTCCTGTATTAAAATTATTATCAGAGGTTATGATTTAATATATTAAATTATAGTAAGTTACAAGATTAACTTTCAATAGTATCTTATGAAAACGATTTATAGCAATAATTTAAAATGGTATATTAATTTATTTTTGCAATTTGGGGCACATTCTAAAATTTAGTAAGTAGAATGAGACTGCATCTTTCCAATAGATCGCTGAGAACATTACTACAGAAATCTACTCTTTATCATAAACATTAACCTTAAACATTTTACTTGAGTACTGATGATCATAAAGCACTGTGATAAGCACTCTATGTTAAGTGGTGACCAGTCTATGGGGGTTACAGTGAGAATAGTGATAATACCAACTCCAGCAATAAAACAAGCCAGACAAATTTTTTCCAGTGAAGATTTCCCAGGATTCAGTCAGCATTTCCCTTCACGCATTGCAGAAGATCAAACTTTTTTAAACTGAAGTTGCAGCATGCTGTATGACTATTTAGCTAAGAATTGCCTTTCCCTTTTTCTTTTTCATGAGACTCTGGGCAAGTTACTTAAATTTTCTGTGCCTTAGTTCCTATGTCCACAGTAGTGAGTAATAATGGTATCTACTTTACTGGAGACTCAGAATTAAATGAGAACATCTACCAAAAGCACAAAGATTAATATTACCTAGGTAGTGAGCGATAAACATGATGGGAATGATGATGATGATGATGATGATGATGATGTGATGAAGGCAGTGGTACTAGTTTAAAAACAGTGGTGTTTTACATACAGGTGGTGTTCCTTTATGTATAGAGGCAAATTTCTTTTCAAGTTTGTGTTTTAAGTTCTCCTAGTTTTTAAAAGCACATAACTTTTTACCCTCTGGTTATCTGGCTTTCAAAAGCACATGGACATTTTCTGGACTGGCACTGGACATTTTCTGGACTGTGTAGAAACTGTTTCTACAGTTTCTATGCAACACCTAGCTACAAGAAGTGATATGTTGGAAATTACTTGTCCATTTTTCCATGTACTATAAGTCCTATGGTTAAAAAAAAAAATACTTTCAAAGGTCATAAGAAATCTATATAACTGATAATGAATTACATGTACACTGTAGCTATGTACAGTTTCATAATCTCCAAAATGTTTTCACATTTGGAAATGCTTTTTTCATTTTGATAGGGTGAAACAGAAATGATTTTATTGAAAAATTATTTGGAAGTTAGTTATCAACTCCTAGGTACTACTCTTAAATAAACTTTCAGTACCCAGAAAGCTACAAACTGAAACTATATTAACTTATATTATATAAAAAAGTATAAAGTAACAAGGAATGGCTTATCTAAATATTATTAATGTGTGGAAAGGAGTGAATTTCCATAAGTTCATTTCTGGTAATAAAAATTCATTCTTCCCAGTCTAGTTCTGCCAGGGAAGCCCTACAGCTGAGTTACAGATGTGCTGAAGAAGTACAAGAGAAATAACAATATCATTAAGGAGATCAACTCAGTAAGATTTTTAGATACAAAAAGAGAATCTACAGATGAAAAGAGAATATGGAAGTGAACAATCAGTATAAATGACATCTAATATAGAGAAATAATGCAAGAAAGAGGAGAGGTGAATGATATTTTCTAACTTCGTTTTCAGTTACATTTGAGAATATAGTTTTGATGAATTGAGATTATAGTACTATGAAAAACAATTAACAGTAAGATAAAAAATGTACAAACACCCACTACCCCCATTCTATGAAATTTAGAATTTCTTCACATATTCAGGTGATGTTAGTTATAAAATCAGTTAATCTTAGGAGCAAAGCATTAAGCCCCCTCCTCCACCTTAAAAAAAAATTTCTAACTTCTAGATATTTGATTTTCAGACACTTTTTACAAGTAGAAAACAGCAGTGAGTATTAAGATTCAGGGGTCTGGCAGGGATCTATTTTAAAGTCAAATAGAACTAAGAAATTCTTTTTTGAGAAAAGTCCAATGGCAGACATTTCCAGCCACTGACTCTTTAATATGAGAAGCATTTTCTCAAAGAGATAATGACCATAGCCTTATAATTTCCAATATTGTCTTTGTAGGAGTTAAAAAACTAGCCACAAAGTCGGACATGGTGGCTCGTGCCTGTAAGCTTCAGCCTATGAAGCGGCTGGGGCCAGGGATCACGGTCCGAGTCCCGCTCGGGGCAAGATAGTGAGACCCAGTCCCAAAAAATAGCTGGGCGTGGTGGTGCGTGCCTGTAATCCCAGATACCTGGGAAACTGAGGGTGGGGACTGCTTGAGTTCGTGGTACCCTGGGCAATATGAGCCTGTGGTTCCATGGGCAAAAACTGCGAGACCTAGTCTTTAAAAAAAAAAAAAAAAAAAAAGAAGCTAGCCACAATTTGAAAAAGCATAAGACATGACAAACTGGGGAAATGATTTTTAAGGACTAGTAAATATTCTTAACATAAAAAAATTCTTCTACAAGTCAGCAAAAAAGAAACACTAACAGAAAAATGAACGAGAAAGGAATAGAAAATTCACTAAATAAATGATATCATTTTAACATTTACTATGTAGAAATGAGATGTTAGCAATACCCTGCACATTTTTAAAAAAGCAAATTGCATAGCAGTAGAGCGTGATTCTGCTTGCATAAATTCTAAACATTAAATACATAAAACTACATATATGTGTAACTATGTATTTTTCATATGTATAAAATATAAACAATACTAGAGTATCTATAAGGAATGTGATCACTAATAGGACTTCTTACTTTCTGTTGATTTATATTTGTCTATTAGATATTTTTTAATGACATAAAGGCATTTTAACTACTTAATTCTTCTCTCTCCTCCCAAGACATTTTTATTATTTAGAATAAGCCATAAAAAAAATCATTTGGGTAAAAACTACATTAATCAAAAAAACTACATTAATCAAATAATTTAAGCTTAAAATTTTAATCTTAAAGCTGCTAGGAAGCAGTTTTTATAGGAAGCAAAATGTTCTAGTTGCATGCAGATATTATTTTTACTTCATATTAGAAATTCCTAATATGTTATCCTTAACAGTAGTTGGTAGTAAGTAACTTCTAATCTCCAGAATATAAATCAACATTTTTACAGTCTGTTGTAGTTCTAGAGGCCTCAGAAAGTATTTAAATCAGCAACTTTCCTATATGATTTTATCTAAAAATTATGATATTCTATTAGTGTTTAAGCAAGTAAATATCTTTCAAAATTTTTAATTTTCAATATAAGTTGAACTAGCTATATTTCTTTCTTTCTTTTTTTTTTTTTTTTTTTTTTTTTTTTTTTTTTTTTTTTTTTTTGAGACTAGGTCTTGCTATTTTTGCCTGTGGAACCACAGGCTTTCGTTGCCTGGGGTACCACAGACTCAAGCAATCCCCAGCCTCAGTTTCCCAGGTAGCTGGGATGACAGGCATGCGCCACCACACCCAGCTATTTTTTTGGGACTAGGTCACGCTACGGGCCCCAGGTGGGACTCAAACCGCGATCCCTAGCCCCGGCCGCTTCATAGGCTGAAGCTTACAAGCACGAGCCACCATGCCCGGCCTTAGCTATATTTCTTAATTATAAGAAATTGTGACTTGAGATTTATTTCATCACCGTTATCAGAGCATGACTATAATAAAATATTTAAAACAGGAAACTCTTTAAATAAGTCATGTAATAACTACACAATAATATATAGTCAAATAAAATAATAGTGCAGAAGAAAATTAAATTGGGAAGATATCTACAATGTATGTATTATCAGTGCATATAGTCAAGTAAAAATGGCATATACAATATGAACTCATTAAAAAAATTAACATTTATAAAGAAAAATATCTCAAAGTATAAGCACCAAAATGATTATGCATGGTGAGATCATGTGTAATTTCATTTTAGTTTTTTCTTTATCTATATTTCCTAAAAGAAAATACATTACTTTACAATAGCAAAATTAATTTAAATAAAATATCAACAATGAACACTTGAAAAATAAAATGTCATAATGCAATTTATTGCATTTAAAAAATATAAAATCAAAATTTCGCATTTTTTTGGCTACATGGTAAACTGACTCTTTGAAGAGAGAAGAAAAATGAGGTTAAAAAAGCAAAGTAATGTAGATGAATTTGTTAGGCTTACTCTTTCTGCCTTTGGCTGTTGGTAAGTCTCCCTTTATTGACAACATGAAGAAGTTCCCTATTTCACTGCCATCATAACTGTTAGAATTTTCTAAGGTGTCTGAATAATTGCAGAAGCTCCACATCAGGTTTAAGTGTTGAAAGAAACTATTAAGCCATTTGAGCAATGACGAATGCTTACGTACTGTGTGGTAAAAAGAATTCCAAACGGTAAGTCATTCAGAGGCATCGAGTTTGTCACTATGCCACCATGGTGGATGTAGCCATGAATTCAACGCCACAAAAGGTGGATGGAAGAGTTGAGGAACCAAGGACAGGTGGATAAAAGAAAGTTCTCAAAACCCAATGTCCTCTTAGGTGTCAAAAAGATATTTGTTGGCAGCATTAAAAAAGATGCTAAAGATGACTTGAGAGACTATTTTGAGTAGCACAGGAAAATCAAAGTTACTGAAACCACAAATGATCAAGACAGCCGCAAGTAGAGAGGTTTTGCTTTTGTAACTTATGATGATCATGACTGCAGACATGTTTGCCATTCAGAAATATCATACTGTGAATGGCCACAACTATGATATAAGGAAAACCATATGTAAATGAAATATGGTTTATGTTTCATCCTTCAACAAAAAGGTTGAAGTGGTTCTGGAAACTGGTGGTGGTTGTAGAAAGGACTTTTGTGGTAGCCATGTAGTGAAAAGCATGATGGCAGTGGAGATGGCTATACTGGAGTTAGTAATGATTGGAGCAGTTTTGGAAGTGGTGAAAGCTACAATGATTTGGACAATTGCAGCACTCTTCACATTTTGGACACATGAAAGGAGGAAACGTTGCAAGCAGAATCTCTAGCCACTATGCTGATAGAGGTTAATACTTTGTCAAACCATAAAACCAAGGTGGTTATGGTGATTCCAGTAGCAACAGTAGCTATGATGGTGGGGGAAAATTTTAATTAACTGCTAGGAAACAAAGTTGAGGAGATGAGGAGAGCCAGTAAGTGGCAGGGAAACTATAGGTTGTAACAGATCTGTGAACTCAGCCAAGCACAGTGCTGGTAGGGTTAAGCTGATACAAAGAAGACATGCTTTAGACAATACTCATGTAATAGGCAAAAAACTAGAAGCCTAGTTGTTGTGACTAATTGTGTTAAACAGGTTGTCTTGATTTCTTTTCTGTGGAAAGTGTAAAGCACTGCAACAATATAGATTATTATTTTCTTTTATTAAGATGCCAAAAAAATGTGTCTTAAAAAAAAAGTTAAAGTGGTGGAAACAACCATTTTGTACTCAGTAGCAGTACTTTCACATAATAAACATTGGTTGTTCATATAGAAAAAGGCAGAGAAAGTTACTTACATTCTCTGACAGAGTGAAGGTAGTGAATTTTCTTCTAATTGTGTCATTTTAAGCTACGCTAGCTATACTCTTAACAAAACTGGGGTGTCAATAACATTTAAATTTGAAACTAGAAACAGCAAATGCCAAAATATTAATAGTACAATTTTGAGTGAATACTATAAATATTACAGTGTTTCACAAGAAAATATTCCCAGAAGATGAACCAAAATGCACCTGCCATTATCTAAGAACTGAAATTCATGTAAACAAGGAAAGCATCAATCATTTATTCACTAAAATAATTGTAAAAAGTGAGAAGATACAAGCCAAGCAGCCTATTTCTCAACTCTAACATCACTTCAAAAATTAGATTTGGAAAGAATTTGTGTGATAAAAGCAGCAAACTTTTTAAAGCTTAGGTTTGAGAGTGAACATCTGTAGATGCCATAAACAAAGGAGACAATAGTTGATTCACAGTAGGTTGGAATAAAACTAGTATCAGCGATTCTTACTGACATATCTATCTGGCCATATCAGGTTTTTAGATGATGAAACAGATGTCTGACTTTTTTAATGAACTGGTCAATGATTTCTGAATCTGACTGAATGCTTTTTTCCTAGTTTCAAGTTTAGCATTACAATAATAGACCACTTGAGACTGATACCTATAAACAGAATATGATGAATATAATATTTAAATAAAATAATATATTTTCGGTGGCAAAGCAGGTAATGACTCAATAACAAATATTTGAAAACTAGAAATCTGTTGAGATAAAATAGCACTTTAGACTCCATTTTTATTAAGTATTGGAAACCATTAACCACAAAGATTCATGTGACAATTCCTCAGTGTTTATTTTATTAATTATGTGCAATTTAGAAGAATATTCATTTTGTTCCAACCATCAATAAAAGGGTAGAAGTGCCTAACTCAGATTTGTTCTAAAAATTTGACAGATCTTCTATGAAACCACAAAAAGGTACTGCGTATAACTGTTATCATTAACTTCAAAGTTATTTTTATTATTGAATTTTTATTACGAAATAATTACTTATTAAAATTATTGAATTTTATTTTGAATGAAAAGATTATTATTAATTGAATAGCCTTGTCATTATAGATAAATGGTATTAAAGGCAAATATTTCAATGATTGGAAAAAATATACTAAATTTTAGTAACTGAACAAGACTATAATGTATTCATCACATTAGTAATTTCAAAACTACAGAGACATGAGAAAATGTCAAAGAAAATTAGCATATCACAAACCATGAACAACTTCAACTAAATAAAAACCCATGTACTTAAGTACTAGAATTAAAAATTCAATTTATAAAAATTTTAAGTATTTGCACTGAAGTATTAACATTGTAAATTATTACAATTCTTATATAAGAAATTACTTAATGCATGCTGTCTATTTTTCAATAATAATCAGATCAATGTAGAAAATGCAAATAAAAAGGAAGATGCTCTAAAATCATCTAAAACCTCACTCCCAAAGTCTATAACTTTTATAGAGATCTCTCTCTTTATATATATATATTTTTTTCCAAATAAATCAGATTGATTATTTCAGCTTGCAATCACTTGTTTCCCTCAACAAATTATCAAGAACTTCTATGGTATAAAAATACTTCAAAGAAATCTTTTAAAATTCATATCTACCATATCATTAATACGGATAGTTCACACTCAACTCAAAATCCATCATCTTACTGTGGGGCAGATACATGTTTCCAATATTTTATCTTGAATAAATGATATAATGATCACTCTTCTGGCTAAATTTCACACATCTTTAATTCTTTCTATAAACTCAAAGTGAAATCTATGTGTCACAATTATAAATATATTAACCACTGGTTTATATTACCAAAATGTTCAGTATTGAAGTTGGAGCAATGAACATTCTTGCCAGTAAAAGGTTATGAAGTTATATGGATTCCTACTGTTTGTTAATTTGGGATTTCAAATTGTTTCTTTTCTTCTGTGTTGCTTTCCCTCTTCCTCCCCTACTTAATTCCCTTTTCTTCTCTATCTAATTTGATAGGAAAATCATATTAAATAGTTACTTGCACCTGTACTTCTTGGATACTAATAGTTTAGAATATTTGAAACATTCCTATGAGAAAGTTTTACTTACATCCTTTACCAGTTATTTCTTGAAGCACAAGCTCATAGTCAATTTGGAACGTTTACTCTTAGCTTCTGCCATTGGTAAGCTGCATAATGTTCTATTTCCTGTAACATGAGTACTATACTTTAAAACAACAGAATAAGAAATATTTCTAAGAAATTCCTGTTCGCTAACAAGAATAAGGTACATAATTCTGAAGGTATTTAATTTAATTTAAGACTTATTCTAAGTGGTAAAGTCTGTCTTTTGTCTTGGCAATATTTGCAAATCGGATAAACTTGATTTTTAATTTTTATGGTTTCAAAAGATAGGCATTCAATTCCAAAACCCCTAGAATACTGGAATTACAAAGTACTATTTAGTATAAGAGAAAACTAAACAGGATGATAGTGATTAGTGATAAAAATATTTAATGAAAGTACTACTTTGTAATCCTTCAAAATAAATATTTTTTATTTAATCATGACAAAAAAATCATTAAACAGGCAACAATGTAATCCTTATCTCAGAGATGAAGACAGTAAAGCATATAAAGGTTATATAAGTTGGTCAGGTGAATAGTAAACTAAAATATAAATTCAAACAGTTTGGATCTAGAGACTATTCCAACAAGAGTTCTGCTATACTCATACCCCTTTCTTGTCACCTAGAGGAAGTCAAGGAAATTTGGCTATATAGAACTTTGGCAGTGAGTGCATGGGAAAAATCATCCTCTCTGAGAATCTGTAACCACAAGCTAAACCTCACTGAAGACTGTAATCTAATAATGCCTCACTATTCTTTTGTCCCACAAAACCTCAAACCAGGAATTTAAAGTGGCCTTATATTAATAGTATCAGCCTAATAGCGTTCTCAGGCAGACAGAAACATATATAAACCTTAGATATCTACTTTTGTTAAAGGTCTTAAAATATTTTCACAAAATATTCAAATGAAAATGAGTAGCTCAACTTTTTTTTTGACAACTTGGTTAAGTAATAATAATAATAATATAAAAAAACCCCATAACGTACTATATATGAAACAAACAAAACAAATGTAGAGCAGAATTGGTACTAAGTAGTTGTTGGGTACTGAAATTGTCACATACCATATAAATAAATGTAATACGTTTCAAGAAATAAAATAAAATATTAACAAAAAACAAATTCTGAATAAGAAAACAATTTTTCAAAAAATACAAAATAGGACAATCAAAGCAAAAGAAATAAAAAATCAACCAATAAGTTAAACAGCAACTTCAACATAACTGAAAGGAGAATTAGATAAATGGATTAGAGAAGTAATTTATAATGCCAAATGTTGAACTGAGATGAAAAGAAGCATGGAAAATATTGCAAAAACATCTAGAATGTATCTGAATTAGAGCTCTACTAGAAAAAGAAATAGAAGCTATAATAGAAGCTATAAGGGCTGCAAAATTTCTTTGTCTGGTAAAAATTCAATTTGCACATTTAGAATTCTTAAAAAATCATAATCAGGGCAAATAAAAAAATATGCATAGCTGGGCATGGTGGCACAGATCTGGGATTACAGGGCTATAATCCCAGATCCTGGGAGGCTGAGGCTAGGAATCACTTGAGTCCAGGGGTTCAAGACAACCCCAGGTAACATAGTGACCTAGTCTCTAAAAAAGAAAAAAGAATATGCACTGTATATATCATAGTGAAACTGTAGAAAATAGAGAAAAGAAAATGGTATTACAGTAAGGTAATTAAAAGAAGACTAGAAGGGTTTTTCACTCATATTCTCACTGAATTTATTTTCAAGCAAAAGGAAATAATATAATGGAAGATCTGAAATTTCGGAGGAATGGTAAATGGGGGAAACGAGGTAAATATAAGCAGTATTAATATTAAAAATTTTTTTATTTCTTCCTTCAAGAATTTTAAAAGTGACTGAATAAAGGTAGAATATCTTTACGTGTATTTAGAGACATATGTATACATGTTTTTAAGCAGAGTCAAAATGTTATTTTCTATGCTATTGTTTTGTGTGGATAGAGAGCAAAGACATGTACATATTTTGATAACCATACATGAAAACATTCTAAAGTAACACCCAAAAAAGTATTAGAGTCAAACTAGTGAAGAAAATGACTGTAAAAAATAGATGGAGAATACAAAACTTGTCAATAATAAGAAAAAGTGCAGATGGGCCCAAAGGACTATGTTGGAAGACTACTGTTACCGCAGTGATGGGTATGCTGTGGAAAACACAGCTGAAGAGTGTGCATCTAATACCCCTGAATCACATACATTAAAAGAAAGTACAAAATGTAAAAAAATTTTGTAGTAAATTCTCACCAAAATTACATTAATATTAGTCAAAACATACTCTTGGGCAAAAACATTACTGGGAGTAAAGAGAATCATTTTGAAATGATGAAAGCTGCCATTATCAGGAAAACAACAATATCCAATTTTTATATAATTAACATAAATCCAAAATACAAAATTTCTTGATAAAGAAAACAAAACAAACATTTCCTAATGGCAGATTTCTAATATAACTCAGTAATTAAAAGGTCAAGAAAATAATGCTATAAAAATACAAAAGATATGAACAATGTCCTTATCTAACATGTGTATATGTTAAACCAACAGTCTGTAGAATACGCATTCTCTTCAAGTGTACTTTTCTAAAACAGAACATGTTGAAATATGTGATCACTCACAAGGCCACAAAAGTGAAGTCCAGCGATTTTTTAATAGCTGATACACAAACTATATTCTCTAACAATAAGACTAAGATAGAATTGAATAGCAAATAGATAACTAGAAATATTTCAATTGTTTCCAAATGAAACATACACTTACAAATAACTCATAAAAATTGGAACTATTCATAATTAATTTGCAATCAAAAATCTAATATGAAAATCATGCCCTGTTTCAAAAATAATTAACAAAAAGAATGTTATAATCTTCTAAGCCTATTATGAAACATAAAGTTAAAAAACAGTGACAGGAGCAAGATCCAGTAAAACAGGTTTGATGAGAAACAGAAAAAATTAAAGCAAGCAAAAGATGATAAAAATTTAACAAAGAACAGCCATTAGTGAAATAGAAAACAAATATAAAATAAAAGTGGCAATAAAGCTAAAATTTGACTTTATGAAAAGTCGAATATAGCTATAAACCTCCGGAGAAATTTAATTAAATGTTGTAAGGAAGGAAAAAAGGAGCCAGCAAAAGGGAGGAAGTGAAGGAAGAAGACAAGTATATAGAAGCCTCTAACAGAGAAACTCTGTAACCATAGATATTATAAAGATTAAATAACTAATAAGAGGCTATTAACATAGTATCATGTCAATATATTTGAAAACACAGACAAAATGAACAAATTCTAGAAAAATATACCTAGCTGACCCAGTTAGAATTTTAATAGAAAAATCTGAACCATAGTATTAAAGTATTCAAAACAATATAAATCTTTATATATATAAAATCCTGGGCCCATCTGTACAATGTTAGATATTATATCTGATTATTAGTTTATTTGTTGTATAATGGGCTATTATGGCATACTACTATAACATTTCAAAAATATTATTCTATTTCATCAGCATTTGCTATGAGGATTACACAAAAAAGTTCATGAAGATATTCTGAACTCTAAAGTGTTACAAAAACTATAAATATTGTTCACCCTATTTTAGATTTAAATCAGAAAGTCAAAACTTTGGAAACAGATATAATTCAAAAAATTCACCAATAGACCAAATTTTCACCATAATGCAATTTTTATTTTTTTATTGCTTTCACTAAAAAGCTAAGAACACATTCTTTGTGAGGAAAACTGGCCACAGAATAATACAACTGTGCAAAGAATGCTGAAAAAAAAATGAAACTCAATTTTAACGAGTCAGCATTATATGTTAATACCTTATTAAAACAGAATATAAATAGCAACTATTTTTTGTTTAGTAAATAGTTTAAAAGTTGAAAACAATATTGCAGGATAGGAAAATAAAGCATAACAAATATTGTATCAGTTTCATGGGTAATGATTTAACGCTAGTTTTTTCACAAAAGACAATATTCTATAAATACATGTTTCATAAAAATACCTATACAATCATAAACATTTTATCTTGTATGTTTTCACTACCAGGCTGCCAAGGATATAAAATGAGAAATAGTGAAGTTTATAATTTAACAGTACAAGGAAAGAGTGACAGATGAAAAGTACCTGAGTATGCAGAGTGTTTAAATGTTCACAGAAAAGAGACTACTGCAAAACGAAAAGATCTGATAATGTCTCCTGAAGAGAGTGCTTTTTAGTTGTACATTAACAAAGAAATTAGAGTTAGTCAGAAGAAAGTAAGGAGTAGGAAGGTAGTTGCAGGAGGAAGAAACTCTAATCACTACTGCCAAAGCAACCCACACTTCATCTTACGTCCTCATAGTACACACATATGTTGTACTACATTGGTATAGCATGGTGCCTGCCATAAAAGTTATTTCCTAAGGAGCAGCATTTTTAACTTACTACTAAAAAACGGTAAAAAGGAATTTCAAAAGTATGAATTATATGACGTATTCAAATTATTCTCTCTCACAAGATCCCTTAAGTCTAATGTTAATCAAACTTGGGGTAACCACATCAGATAAAATATACTTAAGTTTTTGAAACCATGCCATGCTGTTCCAGTTTTCCGTGCACATAGCTAGATTATACAGAGTCAGGGATACATGAAGAGAAGGCAAAACGGGGCATTTACTCTAGTCCAGAATACAGAAAAGACACTTCACTGAATTCGGAGACAGACTTCTCAAAACTATTTAATTTACTGGGGTGTCACCTTAGAATACAAATACAGCATGTAATATATCAGAAAATCAATAAGTTGTATATAAAGTCTCTGAATTTGAGGCCACTGCACTGGTTCTTGCTCAAGCTGTGACTGGCTTTTGGGAGTTTTTTATATTATTTTTCTACGATTCCATAAGTGACTACATAAAACATTAAAATATTTTCAAGGGTGACTTGCATTTAATTACATTAATGTTGATCTTCATAAGAAATACAACCCCACCATTAGGATGTTACTCTAAAAAAAAAAAGTCACAGGTGGAATGCAAAATATTACAAAGATCAAGTGAAAGTCACAATACAGCTGGGGTTGTGTTTGAATTTGGTATAATAGGAAAACATAATACACTTGGATAATGTTCATTTCATTTTCTTCAAGCTGCCTACATGGATAGGCGAAGAATTTCTTCTAAGCAGCAATTTGATTTCTTGAAGAACTAAATTTTTTAGAGGCAAGATATGTTCTTATTAAAATTTTAATCTAGCTTTGTTTGGTTAGTTGAAATATTCTTCTCTTGTAAAACATACAATAAATTCTGCATTTCATAGCTTATTTTTTTGTATTTGTCAGAAAAAAAGATCTGAATTTTTTTTATTTCTCCAATAAACATAGGGTGACTTGCCAATGCCAGTGTTCTAAGAATTCAGATTTATATATACACCCAGCTTTATATATATGTATATATACAATATGTATATGCATACATATACATATATATATACATATACAGCTTTTTATATAAGCATCCAGATTTATATATACAATTTAATTCTAACTAACCTAAATGCTAAATCAAAGTCATACTTGACAGAAAAATATTAGAGAAAACAACAGGCACTGATACTAAATGAAGAATCTGAAGTTATATCTGGCTTGGAATCAGTGTTACCACTTTGGTACAGCTGTATAAAAGACAAGCTACTTCTAGCATTTTGCTTTGTTCTCTATGACACAAAAAAGAATAATACATAGACATCTGAATGTGAGGATTAAGTTAGGTACAAAATGTATAAAACCTAGTGAAAATAGTAAACACTACATTCTTAAACCTACTTTTTATTGAAGTACACCAGAAAGTCTTTTTCATGTCAGTGACTCCCAGAGATTTGGCTAAAGTTAAGTGAGAGCAATTATCTTGCATAACTTCATGCCCAGTTGAACCTTACTCCAATAATATTTTTAAGGCAGGAAGAGGGAGGATGGGATGGATTAGAACAGCATATTTGACATACCAAAAATAGATACATGACTTAAAAAAATCTTTCCAATTTAATTCAGGTTTTCCTCATCTCACTGTGAATCAGAAGACTGAATGGATAGGCCAGTGAAACAAGAAAGGGCTTAATTTTGGGATAATGGCTGCACATTATGTATGTATATATGCATACATACATGCATGTATATTGAGTATTCAATATATTGTGTGCGCATATATGCATATATATATATATATAGGTACAGATGGAATAGTACAGTGGATTCATAAAAATGACAATGCAGCACTGAAGTTCCTTAAAATAATTTTGGTTTCGAAAAGATGCTCATTTATTTGCCTAAAGAGAGAATATACAAGCAGTAGTTACAATTTTATAACTGTAAAGTTAATAAGTATAATTGTTTTAATTTAATTATAATTGTTTGAATTAATTAAAAACTTTTGTTTATTTCCAATAGAATCACACCATTTTCTTTGTATCAGTTCCAGTCTGTCTGCTTATGTACACAGGATGGGCTATTAACATTTATAAAATACCTCAAAAGTAATGTCAAAGATATTATAGGTTAATAGCAAACAGGTAAAATTTAAAGAACAATTAGGGTAGCAGAACAGTAGAACATATATTTGATTCTACTTATGTATATTCTTTTGTGAGAAGTGTGTCAGAATTTTATTTTTCAAAGATCTATGAATCAACCAATTCTCTCTTACACGCTTGTTACCATGTGACTGACATACCCACTGAGGGCTTTCTATGTTCCCTTCCCTTGTATATGGGCAAGGGCCTATGACTGTTTCAACAAATAGGAGTATGGTAAAGATGGTGCTATGTGATTTATGAAGCTAAGACATAAAGAGGATAAAATTTATACCTAGTTTTCTTCTTAAGACAGTTGCTTTTGGTTCCTGGTCACTATGTTGTGAGGAATCTCAAAGTAGGTCTTAAGGAGAAACAACATGGAGAGACCCATTAGAGAAATATAAGGCCCCAGGCTCCCCCAAACAAGATCCAGAATCAACTGTCAGGCAAGTGAATGAAAATGCTGTTGAGTTCTTATTCCTGTTGCTCTCAAGTTGAGAAGTCAGTCATCATAGAACTGAGATAAAACAACCCTGCTCCTACGCTTAGTCTGAAAACCTAACCCAGAATCTGTAAGGATAACAAATGGCTGTTCTACTCCACTAAATCTATTTTACAGCACTTGATAAACGGAAGGTGCTTCCATTCACAGACGTTTGAGAATCTGGCATGTGAGGGCTATATATAGAGGTTTGTACCTGTGTGAAAATGTAAGTGTATCTATGATGACAGATATGGGAGAACAAGGGGTACTAATACAGTATCTCATTTTTCCAGGGAACATATGACTCTTTGCTTTCTCTTGATAGGTTTCAACAGAGTACTGATTTCTTACTTTTCTATTTCATTATTTTAAATTTCAATCTACAAGCAATAACATACTTCTAAAAACTAACATATAAACACATAAATTGAGAAAAGTTTAAGATGGATTACAACCACAACTTTTTGGAGAGAAAATAAGTATGACTAAAGATTTCAAAATTATTTTCTCCAATATTTTGCAAGTTTTAACTTCCATTCTTTAATACTGATTTAAACTAAGTACTGATTTCACTATTACAATTAGTTCTTAACTCTTTATCAGATATACAATTTGAAAATATCTTCTCACATTCTTTGGGCTGTCTTTTCCTTTTTGTTGATGATTTCTTTTGCTGTGCAGAACCTTTTATACTTAATGTAGTGCCACTTATTTTTGTTTCTGTTCCCTTTGCTTTTGAAAACATCCATAATTTCATCACCAAAATTGATGTCAAGGAACTTACTGTCCTTTTATTTTTTATCCTCTGGCATCTCATTCAAAGTTTTATCCTTTAATCCAAACAGTGTCAATGGGAGTAACCTGAATGTGCTACATGAATGATCACAGGCATATATTCCAGTCATTGATTTTTTTTTTGTTATCCAATCAAACCATTTCCATTTACATGTCTTGAATGTCATCACTGCTATTCAAAATGAAAATTTAGATATTCTACTCTCTGATTATGACCTCCCAACTTTCCATTATTCTTTTTTAATTACAATCAGATAAAAATTCTTAAGGCAAGTCATCTCCTAAGAACGATGTGCAACATGATCCAGTAGAGTACAAGAATAATTTGAAAAGGCCGGGCACGGTGGCTCGTGCTTGTAAGCTTCAGCCTATGAAGCAGCCGGGGCTAGGGATCGCGGTTCAAGTGCCGACTGGGGCCCGAAGCGAGACCTAGTTCCAAAAAATAGCTGGGCGTGGTGGCACGTGCCTGTCATCCCAGCTACCTGGGAAGCTGAGGCTGGGGATTGCTTGAGTCTGTGGGTACCCCAGGCAACGAGAGTCTGTGGTTCCACAGGCAAAAATAGCAAGACCTAGTCTCAAAAAAAAAAAAATAATAATAATTTGAAACATTTTTATGTTTAATAATTTCCATTTTATATTTTTTTAATTTCTGCTCTTGAAAAATATTTAAAGGATACATGTTATATAAACTATGAAAGTATATGTCGTAAGTATACTTTGCATAAAAGTATAAACTTTTTATATGTATACAAACTTTATACAGAATATATTAGCAAGGACATAAATACATATAATTTATGAATATATACATGCTTTGGTGGTCTTTTAAAAATTTGGAACACAAACTTTGTATAAATATTTGATTATTTTTTTCTTTTTATCCTTTGTTTCTGATCTTTACTGCCTTTTCTACTCTTCATTTATAGAACTGCACATTATTTTAATCATCATGTTAGTATTTTCAACTTCTTTGTCCCACTGTACTTCCACTGTACCTAAGTGCAGCAGAGAGTAAGAGGGAGAAGGGGAGGAGGGAGAGGGTCAGAGGGAGGGGGGAGAAGGAGGAAGAGGGTCAGAGGGAGAGGGGGAGAGGGAGAGGGGGAGAGGGAAGAGGGAGGGGGAGGGGGAGGGAGAGGGAGAAAATTCCACAGATAGTGACCCCATATATTCTTGGCCCACATCCTCAATTTGGGCCTCAGTGATAGCTGGTATTCTATCAGCTTTCCCTCTTAAGCTCTCTCATATTCTATAAGGATTGCTTCAAACATTCATTACTTCTCTCAAAATTCTGACATTTTGAACTGGATAATTTTTTATTGTTAGGGATTGTTCTGTGCAAACTCAGTTGTTTTAACAACATTCTTTACCTTAACCCAGTAGATACCTGTAGCAAAATTCCAATACTCTCAGGTAAAGACAATCAAACATATATGTAAATGTGATGAGGGTATGAACCCCAGTTGAAAACATCTGTTCTAAGATAAGGAATATTAATACTTATAATTTCATAGCTTTGTCATTTCAACAATTGATACCCAATTATTCCAGAATTCCTAACCAATAGGTTAAATGCTTAGAATCTATCTATAGGATTTTATTTTCCTTCTCCTCTCTCTTATAATGTACTTTAAAATGGCCAAAAACATATTAAAGAAATTGATTATACCATTTATTCTGGAGATGAATTAAAATTCTTTTTACTCTTAAAAGTGCTGTAATTACTTTTTCTATATTCTTTTTTTAAATTAGGACCTCTCAATTTACCTTCTCCTATACATAAGATCAAATTACGTTTAAAAAATAATTATTCATTCATTCATTCATTCATTCATTCATTCATTCATTCATTCATTTATTTATTTATAGATTTCTAGAGGGAGCAAAAATACTCCAAGAAGAATCTAATCACAGTACTGGAATTAATTTAAAAACAAATAATATGAACTGAAATATTCATTGTTCTGAATATTTTCTGAATATTCATTGTTCTGAATAATTTGTATTTATACTATACCAAAGTTTAAATACTTTATCAGTGATGTATCTAATAAAATGATTCTATCTTTTTAAGAGGAAAGAATTTAAGCAGCTGTAAAAAAAATCTTCAAATAAAAACATCTACTTAAAATAACATTATATTCTGTATCACTTTATTAAAAAATCAAGTACACTTTTACTTAAATACAGGTTGATTATGTATTAGGGAGCTAAACAATTCAACCAATTATATAAAATATGACAGTTGATCAACTATAAATCATATTCAAGCAATCAGATTTAATTTTATATTCACTTCAAGATTTAATATAGAACACGAGGAAGTAGCTTTAATTTTTAAAGTGACAGAAAATTTATTAATTTATAAATACTTAAAAAAAAATGTTAGCTAACATTCACCAAGTACTTCTAGAAATTTGAAAAGGGGTATTCCTGTGACTTTTTTTCTGTTAAAAAGAGTTGGTGAATATGTATTTTTAAACTGTGATACAAATTAGGAATGTGCTGGATGTAATATCAATCTTTTAATTACATTTAATGAGCAGAGGACAATCACTTGCCATAATTTTATTTATTATCTATAGCTTGCAGCTTCCAACAAAGATTTAATATGGTTCCCCTGGGTTTTAGAAATTGAAACTATGAGACACACTGAATGGAGGAAGAAATACTGGCTTTATAGTTATACACATCGAAGTTTAGTCAAGTCACTTTAGCCAAGTCAACTATCTTACTCTCAGAGTAGCAAATTCTCTATCTATTAGCTCTAATATCTGCAAATATCTGATTTGTGGCTTCAGTAAGTTATATTCCTTCCTCTTTAAAAAAATCTAATTAAACTTTTAGAAAACACAATATTCTCTTGTTTATAGTATCTTCTAGATAAAAAGACATAAGGATTGGTAATGTGCCAAACAGGAAAAAGAAAACAAAATATCAATATGTCAATATATAAATACAGATGCTATATTGTCCTTTTTTTTGGGGGGGGGAACAAAGTATATATGACATATACTCATACAACTAAATTGGTTAAATACCATTTAAAGAGAAACTGTGAAATTAGTATTTCAAGGAATAAAATATAAATGGAATCTTAAAATATTTTAGTGTCTCTGTAAACCTTCTGTATAGAGGAAGGAGTTCTACAGAATTCTTTATTTAATTACCCTAAAGATTTGCAGGTACTAGAGTATACTAATCCTTAGAATGCCAATGCATTTCCCAGATCAAACTTTGAAACTTACTAAAAATTTAATTTCTCTTTGTAGTAGCTGTTCTCAAAATAGATATAAGGAGTTTCCAAATAAAGATTAGGAGGACAATGTAAATATTACTTTTAGAAGCTGAGTCTGAAGCTATGTAGGTGAACAAAATTATATCCTCAATTAGTTAGACTGACTCTCATTTTCATTTCCATTTTTGAAATTTTTGCATGTGTGAGAAGTTAAAGAATGTGTTCCTAACAAATCATGCATGAAAAAAAATTTTAGATATGGTAATCTGGCCTTTCTAAGAATAAACAAAACTGATAATTCTGATAATTCCTAGTGCAAAAACACATCTTAACTCAATTGTTGTGCATCAGCATCATCACTTAGTGCACAAAAACAGAATGTAAGGTCTCACCTCCAGAGTTTCAGACTCAGTAATTCTCAGGTAGGTCCTTAGGATGTGCATTCATAATAATTTCCTCAGGATAAGCTGATGCTGTTTTTCAGCTTATTGGGCTATTAGAATCACTGGTTTAAATACCTTCAAATCATTTTTTCTTAGTCTCCTTTAATATGAATAATCTACTACATATTGTAGACCAAATTCAGGCATTCATGCTTATAGCTATTTCTTGACTAATCAACTAAAGGCTCTGCTAAAGTGGGAACAAGATAAACAATGTTCTTGCTTTCCTAGAACTGACATGATCTTAAACATGCAGACAAAAAGAAAACTACTGGTTGATGGTATATGCCATAAACAGATTTTAAACAAGATACGAGGACCTGATTGAATTCTTTACATTTGGTGGTAACTGAAGAAGACTTTTTTTGAGGCGTTAACATTTAAACTGAGACCTGACTAACAAGAACTTGGCATGGAAGAACTGAGGCTACAACTTCTATTATTATCCAAAAGTAGGGATAAACTGGGTGAATCAAGGAACAGATCAATTTGGATTACAAATTAGAAAAAGATAGAGACCAAATCAATCATGCAGGATCATTTGACTATGGTAAATAGTTTCGGAGTTTTTATGGAGTCAAGAAGTGCCAATCTTTAAAAATTCTGTCCCTATAATGCAAATAATGAACACTGCAATTAATCATTGGTATTATATCTATTAGACCTGTCAATGTAAGTAATAGAATACACTTCTAATTGGTCAAAGGCAACATAAGTAGGGATGGTGTTAAGAACTCAAGGCAGTTAAAAAATGTTAGCGGATAGAATCTTCTGCTCATAAGCTATGTGATAAAGAACATATGTCTTAAGTGTTCTGAACCTCAGAGTCCATATCATATATCACATGTTCCCTATATTATCTAGATCTCAATGTTTAAGTATACTTGTACAATAACAATCTAAAAGATGACTATATTTAACCAACATACAAAAACCTTACACCAAATAAATGTTCTTCATTCAAAGTATAGGATTACAAGACTGCAATTATTTAAAATGGTGCTGTAACTTCGTTTAGAAATAACAAGAATCAATTTAAAAAACCTACAAAAAATTACTGATTTTTTAATATTCACTTGTTTTTTGCCAAGAAGCAAACACAAACACAACTCTGCTCATTAAATACTAGTTAGAAAGGCAGTTTTTTGAAAATATAAACAACTCAAAAAGACAAAAAAAGACTGGTAGAGGATTTTGAGCTTAGCAAAATAAATCAAAAGAAAAAGACAAATTCCAGATGAATTCACTTACTTGTGGAACATAAAGAAACGAAACAACGGAAAAAAGAAAACTAAGACAAAACAAACCCTAAAAGTTTGACCGCAGAATTGAGACTACCAAAAAGGGAGAGTGGAGAATAAAAAAGGCAGTAGGCCAATGGAGCACGGTGGGGACTGTGGGTGCTTTTGTGGTAGGCATGGCATGGTAACACACATCACAAGAGGTGTGAATCTTTACCCTAAATCAACAAACCAATGTTACTTCAATTTAAAAAATATAATGAATATCCTGATCAAGTACATTTCATATAACTATAGACTGTGAAGACAAACCTGTTCCAAAACTATTTAAGAAAAACTGTAGCACTGAAAATACTGTATATTCTCCCATCAGATATTCTTTCTAATCAGACACTTGTTGTCATGAATATTATATAGCATATTTGTCTAAAAATAGCCCATCTATGTATAAATTGTATGTAGGTCTATGAAACTGAGACTTAATTTGTAGAAAAACAGGTTAATAGGAGTATCCCTTAGAAAACTGTTTTATAAACTAACTGTGAGACAATAAAAGGTCATGAAAGACATGAAGTCATACTTCCAGTTTCTCTAACGTCTTAGTGGTAGAGTCCTTCATTATTCTTCTTGTCTTCAGCTATTTAGTAGCTCTAAATAATTATCTACTTTTGAGTAAAACTACTGGACTTATCATGAAAAGAAAATTGAGAGGCAGAGAAAAATGTCATGGGTAACTGAAAATTAAAGACAAAATGGCAATCAAGACAGAAATAAACTTAATTCTACTACTTCCATATAAATATGAAAATAACAAATGGTATATATAGAAAAAGATTTAGACAGGGAAGTTCCTAAAGAAGAAAATTGTAATAACGAAGGTAGGAGAAGCCACATACATCCTGTCCCTATCCTGGATCCTATTTAAGGGAATCTTCAGCCATGGTCTAATCAGTTGGAATTCTTTCTCTCACTGCATAATGGGGTAAATGAGTTCCAGAAATTATGTGAAGGTTGTAACAGAGGCATGTTTAAGTTTCAAGATGGGTTCAAAGAGGAGTAAAGAAGACAGACACACACCAAAAATATTTTTTGTAGAAATACTTCCATAAGATTCACACGTATTTACTAGGACCAGTTTTGTGCCTGAGCATGGGGGTGGGGTGCGGGGAGCAGCAGCCAACCCTGCCCTTGCACAGCTCAGTCCATGGTGGGAGACAGACAATAAAATATCCTTGTGAATAAACTTATTGATGATAAAAAAAAAGATTCATTGAACTGTTACTATTATGACATATATACACATATATACATTAAACATATATATATATTACATAGTGACTAAATGGACATAAGCACCATCATGTAAAAGAGCACTTTTGGAATAAACCAATTTTGAGTGACAAAAATTATATACATATTAGAGACTTCCTGCAGCACTCTCTTTAGGGGGAATACGTCTTTCAAATTTAAAAATTACCAAGTATGTAACTCCAGTCTTTAAGCTGAAACCCTCAGGGTCAACAGTATTTTAGAATGGATAGGTACATTTTTGTTTCTGAAAGGTAATACAGTCACAGATTAAAGATAATGTAACATTCCCAAGATGATGAGATAACATGTGCGAATCAAACATAATATTTTGCAGTGAAATATTCACTATAACAGATTCTATATTATATATAAATACAGTTAAATATGTTCAATTTTGCTGCCTGAACTAAATACATTTTTTTCTGAAAAAATGTGAATACCCTTCTCAAACTTTATGGAGTTCAGAATTACAAACACTCAGTATTTGTAAATGTTATTCTCTCAAGATCTTTGCATGGATGATATATGTTGACCCGTTAATATGAAAACTGGGGGTCTCCCAAATAGCTGAAAAGTAAGTTACTTACAATAGCTGAAAAGCTTTTAAAAGCATTAGATTATCAGCAATTATTCTAGAACACAATGATTTCTGCAAAGATTTCCAAAGTCTTGAGGAGAAGAAAGTTTCATTTGGACTGGGTATTAGAATTGGTGGCATATCTATGAGAAAAGAGAATAGAAGGAAAAAGTGATGTGCTCTGTACAAATAGTGAGGCAATGTAGGGACCTTATTATTTGATTTTCAAATCCAAGGCTTTCAAGTACCATATAAATATGTGTTCTGAAACATGAACCTGAATATTAAGTTGCAAAACAGGTAAAAAAAAACCCAGATATCATATTGTATTTCTATACTAGGTTTTCAAGTTTTTATGTGAACTTCTCATATAGAAAAAAGTCTCCTCGTAATGAAAATATGAATATAAATTTTTTAGATGAAAAATATAAAAAAAAAGGGTAAAAAGAGAAACTATCTCAATAAAGGCAGGGTAGAACTTAGGGCCTTAAATGCTCCATTTTTTACTTTAAATTACTTTATTTTAAATGTTAGGTGAATGTTTTAAAGCAAAAAATATGCACAAGAGAAGCCATTAGATGTCTTGCAATTCTCATTAAAAAAAAAAAAAAAACTCAATCTATGTTTGTTGCATCCTAACAAAGCGGAGTTATGATTTAAAATTATAATACACAGCATTCAATTAACCATTGAACCTAAAAATATTTTCTACTAAATGGTACATATTTCCCAGTGTTTCAAAAGTCGCAATCACTTTCAGAATCAAAACCAATCAACCACCAAAGAGTGACTTTGTAGAGATGGCTATATATTGACTTTTGAAATTAAGATTACTCAAAAATTTATACAGCAGAAATAATGGATGGATAAAAAGAGCAATTGGAGAACACAAATTTTACACATCCACCCTTTGATTAATTTTACATGTGTAGAAACCAGCAAACATGAGAGTCAAAGGCGTTCAGGTTCTAGGAATGAAAAGGCTTGCATTTGAAAGTACTTTTACTATGAATGACATTATTATTATTGCTATTTTATTATAATAAATTACTTTGGTCAAGTGACAGCTTCTTTATCCCATTCCCATTTCCAGTTTGCTGTGAAGATCATAGGAAGTCATAACTATGAGGGGTAAAATAATGGGTGCAATTACTAACAAGACATTTGTAAAAGAAAACTTATGTATTTTCTTGGAAATACAGTACATAGTCTTGAAACTGTGCCAAGGCTGCCAGCAAAAACGGCAACATAATTTTTTGTACTTTTTTGGGTTGTAAATACATAGGAAATTTCCATTAAAAACTCTCTTACTCCTGATATTACATGTAGATTGAGTAACAGATGAACTATTGTACACATACATGTTAAAATTTTATGCTTTATGGGACAGAAACCTCCACAAAGTATGAGCCATATTTGTTCCTTTACCATTCATTGTAAGTCCAAGAACAGCTCTGTGGCATTGTAGTGATTCAGTAAATATTGGTTGAAAACTGAATGACTCAATAATCCCTACAGAGATAAAGAATCACCCAAAATGAGATTCTAGTGGTCCTGGGCAAATGTAAAGACCTGAGGATTTTAGAGAAGTCAGTGTCAGAAAAAACAACAAAAAGGGGAAGATCCCCAGGAAAAAAAGGAATGAATGACAAAAATTGGAGGACTCAATGTGAGAGAGGGAGACATTCTATCATATAAACTAACCTACCACCAGTCCTGGAGAGAGCAGTTTCTGCTAAAAGTGTATTTTCAGGAGATAAAGAATAGAGACGTTTCTTTCTCAGAGTCTAAAAAATGTATGAGAAATACCTCTGGTTTTCCAAATGAAGTTTGGAATATATTCTCAGAAAAAGAACGTTGTAGCCTGGAAGGGTAGAAGACCAAAAAGAACAGGTAAAGAAGAAAACAAGGGGGTGGGAAGAGGAAAAATAAAAAGAAAACAAAAGTAGAATCAGAAAATCTGAAAATGATTTGCTTAGAATCACAATGAAGGAAACAGTGAGTATACAAAGCAAGGATAAATGATTTATCTACTAATTTAATAAAATCACTTTCAGAATGAGAAGTTATTGATATTTTGTATGGCTTGTGTTCTAAGATACCTTGAAATTCCCCACAAAAACATGAATTACAGTGAAATGTACAGTGTAATGGGAGAAACAGAAGACTTGAAGTTATGATTATGTTTTAGACCCAGAGTATGGTGCATTACGACATCTAAGCAAGCACAGAACCATGTGGGAACACTTTTGATAGAGTGCCATCTTGGACTGTTATACTAGGCAGGGTGCAGCTTATGTCCATTACCTCACCGACCTTTTTAACTACATTCTCACCTTTCACATGGTGTTTTACTTATAGTAATACAGATGTAAATCTTTATCAAGGTTTATCTTACTTGGTTCTACATGTTGTTACCTCCTCTATAGTTCAAGACATCTTTCATGCTAATAATGTTTCATGTTCCTTTGGTTATATAGCTAAAACCAAGTGAGATGGTGAAGGAACAAGGAACACAATTTATTTTGGAACTATCTGTGAATAATTAATTGGAAGGTAATTGCATATATCTGTTATTCACTCACTCAACATGCTTATTATTAAAGCTCATACTACATACTAGAAACCATTCTAAATGCTAGGAATACATGAACTAAAAAATGCAGACTAGAACCCCATCGTGTCAGTTTTTATTTAAGTTGTTTGGAGAAATGAGGAAGTTTGAAAGAGACAATATACAAGTTAACATTTATTTTAAAATCCTTTAGCACTAAAATGTATTTCATATTAATTACGAAAATTGCTTAGCACCCTGATATTGAGAGCTGTGAGCTGCTTCTTACACTGAACTATACTTTAAAGAAAGTATGTCTATTGGCTATATGAATTATCCTTATATTTAATGGACTTTGAAGCATTTACCACAATTTAAAGCAGCCAAGGGCTTTACAATATTTAACTCTTGTCTCTTAATTTTGGAATGAAATACCAGAATTTAATTTAATTTTGGAAAAAATATACTCATCATAAAAATATCAGTCATATTATGGAAATATTAAAATCTAGAAGAAAAAAGGTCTTAATCATAGCATTTTAATAAACCCATGTAGCATTCTGATGCATTTTCTTCTATTTTTAATGTTTAAATATATAGTTTCACATTACAACAATAATATGGAACAGTTTGAATATTTTTAATGTTTTAAGCATTTTTTATTTCTTAATTTTTATCTGCTTTTAAATTTAGTAGGCCAAGAAATTGTCAAAAGAGCTAGAGATGTATTTATCTTTCTCCCAGAATATCTGAAAACTAAAAATACAAGTATGGCACTATTTGAAATCTAGTATTAGTTTTTTAATTATAGTCCAATACTAAAGGTTTTTTGGCTAAACAACGCTAATTCAAAATCTGATACTAGACTATTTTAAAGAAAATATTATTATATGAATCAAGGTGGTATATTTATATTACCACAAGTTTCTACTTTAGCATTATTGTTGAATAAAATTAATGGAAAAATTAATAAGATCATTTGTAATAATAAATATTTATTTAACAACTACTTAAATAACAGGTTCTATGCACATAATTAAAAATTTCAGAAAATTATATAATCATACTTGCAAAGGAATATTTATCCAAATTAAACTTGTTTCACCGGCACAGTGGTATGTGCCTGTAAGCAACAGCCTATGGAGCGTGGCTGGGACTGGAGATTGTGGTTTGAGTCCTGTCCAGAGCAACATAATGAGACCTAGTTCCAAAAAAACAACTGGGTGTGGTAGTGCATGCCTATAATCCCAGCTATCTGGGAAGCTGAGGCTGGGGATTGCTTGAGTCTGTGGTACCCTGGGCAACGTGAGCCTGCAGTTCCATGGGCAAAAATAGCGAGACCTAGTCTCAAAAAAAAAAAAGTTGAAAAAATTAAACTTGTTTCTTGCATGACTCAACAATCAATGATTTCTTTTTTTTTTTTTTTGAAGTTAACTGAAACTAGCTATTTATGGAAGACCTATATAAAACTAAATATGGAGTACTTGAATTTCCATATATACTGTTTTTGTTGAACTATGATTTTAACATATCTCTCACAATACAAGATATAAATGCCTCAGCTAGACCACAACTTATTCAAATTTAGTATTAGAGTACCTGTCTGCTATAATTAAAGAATAGATTAATCACCTGCCCCTAATTCCATGCCTTCCAATTTTATCTTATTTGATTTTGAGCCTAAACTTTCTGTATACAGGATATTTTTTGTTTTGATTTTGTTTTAATAATTTGAAAAGATCCACCAAAGTAGCATTTATTACCATGACAAAAAGGCTTATTAAATTAATTAACTTTAAGGATCTGGACTCTAAGGAAAATGAGCAAAGCCAAATTTTAATGTGGAGTAGGGTGGTCTTAACTGTAGCTAAAATGGGGATGCAGTGAATGGGCAGGAACTGCTTGAGAATTTTAGATGACACAGTCTTCCGTATTCACAAGTTAACGAAGAAGAGTATAAGAAAACTTCAGTTTCTCTAATTTATGAAACTGACTATGCTTCTCTAATTAAACCACTATTATCAAGGACTATTACTGCTGCCAACAGAACAGTCAACTCTCTAATAAAACATCTGAAAATCATTACGATAAATGGAATTACCATTAAGATAAAATGAATAAGGCTACTGGCCAAACACAGTACAGAATATTGACAACAGGTGGTGAGATTTGAAAAAAAAGAATAAACTATTCTATTAAGATCACAAGTTGGCATATTATGTACTACAATTGGTCTAGGTGGCAATAAATAATTTGAGACACTTGATCATTTCAACTTTCTTTTAAAACCTTTATTGAAATTGACCTGGATCACTATGACCAAGTGGGATATTTCCCAGGGGCATAAGATGGTTCAACCTCTGGAAATCAATTAACATAATACACCACATCAACAAAGAGAAAAACAAAAACCACATGATCATATCAATAGACACAGAGAAAACATTATACAAAGCCCAGCATCCATTCATGATAAAAGCCCTTGAAAATTGGGGATTAAAGGAACATACCTCAACATAATAAAAGCAATCTATGACAAACCTAAGGCAAACATCATCCTAAATGGAGAAAAACTAAAATCATTCCAATTAAGATCTGGAACAAGACAAAGATGCCCACTCTCCCCACTACTTTTTAACATTGTACTAGAAGTTTTAGCTAGGGCAATAAGGCAAGAGAAAGACATAAAAGGATACAAATAGGAAAAGAGGCACTGAAGTTATCATTATATGCAGATGACATGATTCTCTATATAGAGAACTCAAAAAAATCCAGGGAAATACTACTTGAAATAATAAACCAGTTCAGCAAGGTAGCCAGAAACAAAATCAACATACAGAAGTCAGTAGCTTTCCTATGTGCAAAAAGCCAAGAAGAAGAAGAAATTTAAAAAGCCATTCCATTTATCATTGTACCAAAAACAACTAAATATCTGGGAATAAACCTAACAAAACACGTGAAAGACCTATACAAAGAAAACTTTAGAATACTGCTAAAAGAGATAGAAGAAGACATAAGGAAATGGAAAGACATTCCCTGCTCATGAATTGGAAGAATTAACATAATCAAAATGGCCATCCTTCCAAAAGCAATCTATCAATGTAATCCCTATAAAAATTCCAATGACATTATTTATAGGGATAGAAAAAAAATTACAGAAGTTCATATGGAATAACAAAAGACCTTGAATATCAAAAAGCCTCCTGGCCAAAATAAAAGAGAGAATGGAGGCCTAACTATTCCAGACTTCTAGGTATACTACAAAGACATAATAATTAAAACAGCATGGTACTGGTACAACAACAGACAATCAGACCAATGGAACAGAACTGAGTGCCCAGAAATAAAATCACACATATATAGTCAACTAATCATTGACAAAGGAGGGAAAAGCTTACATTGGAACAAAGATAAGTCTCTTCAATAAATTGTGCTGGGAGAATGGACTAAGACATGCAAAAAAATGGACCAAGACAACATCCTCACACACCTTGTACAAAAACCAACTCAATATGGATAAAAGACTTAAATGTCTGACCTGAAACCAAACATAGAAGAAAACTTGGAAAAAACCCTCAATGAAGTACAATTCAGAAATCCTTTCCTGGAAAAATCTACAGATAGCAAAAATAAATGAGGAAAATATAAACAGATGGACTACATCAAACTAAAAAGCTTCTGTACAGCAAAAGAGATAACAGAAACAATTTTTAAAAGCCCAACTGAATGGTAAAAAAAATTTGACCTCCGCAAGAGTGATAAGGGTTAAATAATGAAGACCTACAACGAATAGTTACACAACAAAACAAAACAAAAAACAACAAAAAAACCCCACAAAAACTAGAAGCCCAATAAAAAATGGGGAATGGGGAGAAGAAATAAGAAGACACTTCTCCGAAGAAGAAATACAAATGTCCAACAGCCACAAGAAAAATTGCTTAACATCACTAGTAATAAGGGAAATGCAAATCAAAACCACAATGAGATACTACCTTACACCAATAAGAATGGCCCACATCCCAAAAACAGGCAACAACAAGTGCTGACAAGAATGTGGAGAGAAGGGAACACTCTTACACTGATGGTGGGAATGTAAACTGGTACAACCTCTATGGAAAGCTGTGTGGAGGGTCCTCAAATTAATTAAAGTGGAACTATCATATGATCCAGCAAGTGCTCTCTTGGGAATCTACCCAAAGGAGACCTCAAAGGGACAAAGGGACACCTGTGCTCAGATGTTTATTGCAGCACTGTTTATAATTGCAAGGACATGGAAGGAACCGAAATGTCCCCAAAACAGATAACTGAAAAGAAAAAGATGTGGTATTTATCCACAATGGAATATTACTCATCAATTAAAAATGACAAATTGGATGATTTTATGATAACATGGATGGACTTAGAAGAAATCATATTAGCAGAAACAAGTCAAAAAGAAAAAGACAGAAATCAAATGGCTTCACTATTATATGGGACATGGGAGAGATAAACAAAAAGTCATGAAGAACGGTCAGGGAGGGGGTGAACCCCAGAGATCACAAAGATGTGAAATTTATATATAAATTATCTAATATAAAAGATAAAATAAAATAGAGAAATTGACCTGGAAATATATTTTACTTATCAGTCAAAATGAAAACAGTAAATGTATACCTCAAGATCACTGTAACTAAGAGAAATGAGATAACAGTATTAAATATTATTCCTATATCAACAGGTATGAGGTTAGGTATGAGGTCATTTGTCATGGTCTATGTAACATTGAACTCCATAAACAATATCTTGATAGTTAATAAAATATTTGCTGATAAAATAATATATTTATTCTTTTTATATTAAAATTTTCAAAGGGGAAATATTACTGGTTAATTCCAAATTACAGTTACGATATCCAGTTATGTGAAATTTTACCTGCAATTAGTATTAACCAAAAGAATTTCACAATTATCATCACAAAATTTAATTTGTATAATATAAATCTGAGATTTGAAAGAATCAAAGAAAGTGTGTTATGGATCAATAGATAATACACTGTTTACAAAGGTTGATTTATTCACTGTAGTAAAGGCAGTTAATTATATTACCTTGTTTTAGAATGGCTCCTTTGTAGTGGCTAAACTGTAGAGCAGCTCATATAATTAAAACTGACAATAAAATGACTACATGGGAAAAAAAGTGATTTTAAATGACAATCTCAGATTGCAGGTTACAACCATGAACATCTATGAGAAGAAAGAGAATCATACATAACCCATAGTAAATACTAGTATAATTTATGTACTTACAACAATCTTATATCCTCAAACAAATGGAAGGTTGATAAAAGACTATGCCAAACTGACAAACAGATAAGTAAACACTCAGTAGACACAAAGCCTATCCACAATACAAAAACTCAGGATCTGACTGGAGTTACTAGAATCACAGAATTAAGCCAGGTCTATCATTCACTATATATTCAGTTATCAAACTAGAAAAAAGTTTAGAAATCAATTAGAAAAGTATGTGTATTCATTTAAGAAAAGACTAGTGCTTATAAAATACCTAATAATTACATTTAAGTGTTTGTGGTCAACAGCACCAGAGAAAAGAGCACTTTCCCGATTTTATAAATTCTGGTTCCTATAAAAAACTCAAGCAGAAGCTGACATGACCAAGACTAGAATTTTCACAGATTGGACAATCAACATCCCAAGTAACAATGAAACCTTAAAAGTAAAATCTAAATTTGGTGTAGAATCTAGTAGATCAATAATCTAGCATGCTAAAAAGGAAAAAAAAAAAGTGGAGCTACAACTGAATTACTACTAATGGTGAATGCTATATAAATTCAAGTCATTTTTTTTTTTTAAATACAGTTCTTCACCCTACCCACATAATATGAAAATACTATATGTTTTGGAGGGCTTTTTTTTTTTTTTTTTGAGATTACTATAGAATAGACCAAGATTTGTTTTAATACAGTCCTATTCTTCTCAAGTAACAGAATATCCCCCTTCATCATTTTGAACTTAGAGAACCAAAAGTGCCTTATTCACAGCCAGGATTCAACATGTAGTCTTTGACTCTCTAAACTGAACCACAGACTTCAATTAATTTAGGAATATGTGAAAATCACAATTCTTCACAGAATAGCCCAGTCCATAGTACAGAAATAAAAATATCTACTTGTCATGTGTACTTTCATCAACTGACATGATTTCTAAAGTCTATAGAGTGAATGTCTTTTTTTACTAAAGATAAAAAAGATTAAGGAAGTAGGGAAGTAGGTAGATATCTTCATGGTAGCTTTATTTTCTGTAAAAAAAAAAATAAGTCTCTGTTTAGGGTTCTGATCATCCCTTAATTATCAAATTGTGTCAAACTGAAAAGGGACTCCTTGTCCCCAGGTCCAATAATAAGACCAGTCAGGATGTCAACAATACCACCACTCCAATAATAAAGGAAAAGGTTTATATTTCATAGAAATATATTATCAGTCAGAAAAATGGTACTTGCTAAGAAATACCTAGACAGTAGAAGATAACCATGCACATTTATCTGACAATGTGTCTATACTGAATAAGTCTGAGGAGGTTCAAACTACAAATGTTACAGAATAGATGTCAGCATTTTTTAAAAAACCTGGTCAGAAAAGAATTGTTTCAGATTATGCAGGCCACTAGATCACTTATATTTCCTATTACTTTTCTATTTTTAAGTTTTCTCAATCCTTTTAAAATACAAGACATTTTTAGCTTAAGGATCGTATAAAAACAGGCTGCAGGCCAGATCTGGGCGATAGTTTACTGTTTAGTTACCTCTACCGCTTACCTCTACTAACTATGACCCGAGAAACCAGAAGAGTAGTAGATTCTTTTTTTTTTTTTAATTTATTTATATGCTTAGCACAGGTACTAGAATACAGCAACCATTACATAAATATTTGAGTAATGAATATAAATGTCTGAGTAAATGTTAGTAGTCTAGTAACAGAATTATATATAAAGTGTTAATTATTTGTACTGTTCAACAATTGCTGCTTCTTTTTTAATGTAGAAGACTAACTTCCCAGTTCCGTTTGACTGGATGGGTGACTTCTGAAGGGATAGCAAGTGTGAAACATTTTTTTCCCTCTTCTTTCCAATGAGATTGAAATGGTGGCTGCTCCTTAAGGTCCCTAAGTGACTATTATAAGCAAAGATATCTGTGAGATTGATAGACACGCAAGGAGAACAAGAAATAAACCTTTGTTGTTTCAAACCACTGAGGTTTTGTGGTTGTTTCTCAAAACCTCATAATATACAGTCTATCCTGACTGATTTACTATCAATCATACATACATTGAACTTCAAGCTACATACACCCTATTTTCAAAAACATACCTGATTGTAATAGAAAGCAGAAAGACAAACACTACATGATTGCTCTGCTAGAATACAATATTCTGAGTTTTCAAAAGTTTCCAAAAGTGATCTTGCGTAAATCAGTGATAATTTAAATTTTGCAGACTATTTCCCTAACCAGAAATGATAATGTAACACTGCCAAGAGAGAAAATGCATAGACCCAGAAACAGTTAGGAACTATATTACCCAATTGTAATGTACAACACATACACACACATATACACACACACACACACACAAATCCCACAAAAAGACAAACATGATACAATTGGAAAAATCTGGAAGTTGACTGATTGATATATGATGAAAATGAGGTACTATTTCTATATTTTGAAGTATAATGGCATTTTAAAATTAGTCCTTATTCTAGACATACATATGGATATACTTATAGATGAAAAAGTTCTAATAATTGATGTTACAACCTTTCAGGACAATTAACTCTATTTCTCCCAGCCTAGAAAAGAAGGGCAATGGGATAAAGGTCAGACAAGGAAAAGAGGGAGAGTGGAGAGGGTTCTAGACTCACTCCAATTCTCACTTTCACTTACACAGTAGTTTTTACCTCTACCTGTGACTATCAATCCCCCCAATCAATTAACATAATTAAATTCAGTTTGTATCAGTAAGTTCTAAAACCCCATAACCTTTGGCTATTCTTGCTATTTATAGTTTTCCTTACTTATTTCAATCTATTCTGGGTTTCTCCAACAAGAGCCATCTTTCTAATAATCGCTTTCTACAGAACTCTGTTACAGCAATTCTAGTCTGATACTATAATTACTCATTAACAACTGGCAATTCCTTATGTCTCATCTACTTTTCACAATATGCTCTCTCCAGAGGGTCAATTTTTCTTAATAGGTACCCAGAAGACACCTTCCTCTGATAGCCTCTAGAGGGGGAAGTCTTTATTCTTCCAACACTCTTGAATAACAATATAGCTACTCAGAATTATTTCCAAATCATTTACTGGTATAATCTCTTATAAAAAAAAACGCTATTCCTGTGAGGTTTTATATTTTCCAATTATATCCAGTACTTTTTAACAAAGGAAATAGTCTACCTATAAAACTGTTTAAACAGAAAGCTCATATTGAGAGGTTTTTTTCCTCATCAATATTTATTAGAAATCCAATAAACAACAAGCTAAATACCAAGAGGTTTACAAAGGAAAGAGGGATCATCCAAAAAAGTTGGGGGTGGGGTTGGGAGAAAGGGCATACACAAATTGCAAATATAAAAGGAGTTTCTAAAATTAAGAAACTTATGCATAACCAATGTTATTGCTGCTTTGTAGAAATTAATGGACCAAGATTGCTAAGGAAGGGAAAAAAACAAACCAAGAGAAGCAGAGGAGTGAGTACTTTTGTTTTGTTTCCAAAATACAAAAACTATAATATACTTTTTATAATTAGAAAAATATATACTCATTGTAAAAATTTTATGTAAGTAAAACTATTACCTAATATCCTGTAAGTCAAAAACAATGGTCAATAATTTTATGCAAGTACTATACATTGATTGCTATTTCATGTGTTGATTTATAATTAATGCACATTTCTATATCAGAAACTACTACATAACACTGTAGTTAATAGCACTTGTCCTGGAATCAGATTTCCTTGGTCTATAACCTAGCTTTTCTTTTTGATAATTGTGTGACCTTGAAAAATTATATTTGTCTAAAGTACAACATCTTGGAAACATAAATATTACCTATTTCATGGAGCTGTTGTGAAGATACAATGATACATATTCCATGGTATTGCTTAGAATAGTACCTACCACATTAAGAATAAGTAAACATTACAAAGAATAAAAAATGATTTTAATATTTAAAAAATTCATTTTAATTTTAAACGAAATGCTTCTCAATATTTAAATGTCTCTTTATATTTTAATTCACATGCAATTATCAATTTATAACAATATGAGATAAACTTTACACTTCCATTATGAAAGACTATTGTATGAACAAGATAGAATTAAGATCATGTTCAATGTTATTTCTTGATTTAGCAACTGCCAAAGACTTTTATAATTTTAATAATCTAAAGCATGCTAGACAGAATCAGACAAATGGCATGAAACTATATGATGAACAAAAATTTCCAAATACACTTAGTGGACAAGGTGTTAAGATTTTCTCACCAAAAATCACTGATCCCACCAGGATAAAAACAGAATGCTCTTTTTGCCTATGAAGTCTTGGTTTGCTTTTCCAGAGACTCTTAGAATGATTTAAGAAATGTGTTATTTTTGGAAAAAGCAATTGGGATTAGTTCTTTGAACTGTTGGTAGCAAATATACTACCAATATCAAATTACTAGGATGGATATTGTACATACTGTCATATTGAAGCACTCTGATTTAACAATTCTATACCTAGAGTGTGATGTTAATACTAAAAGAGATCTTTTGGGCAGTGTCACATACATTTGTCCTTTGATCTTATTCAGCATTTAAAAAACTTAGAAATTAAGGAAGACACTGAAAGGGGAAAAATGGTGTTTTCTAGACTGTATAAACAGGTACTACTTGTTTCCTAGAAGTTACATCATTGTGACAGAGAGACTAAACATAGTAACATACTCTAATGTGATATAATTTATGTATAAATTATATATAAAAATACTAAATTAAGGAAATATATTCACAATATATCAAATGAAAAAGCTGTATGATAGTATGCACATTTGATTCATGTGTGAATATCTTACATATGAGAAACATATGTCTATATATGTAGATAATATAAATATAAATGTATGTAGAGAAATATATGTATATATAAATTACAGATAAAATTTTTTGTTTCTCTTCCTTCAAGCTGACTTTCTACATATAAGAGCAACAAAAGGTTTGGAATAAAAAATAGCTATAGTAACAGTGGGGGGGTATCTTAACAATTTGAAACTTTCTTATGTTTCCATACAATTTTTAAAAGACTATATATTGCTCCTATAACATCAAAATATCCAATATTTAAATATGACATTAGCTAAAAAATTAGGTTTTATATTAAAGTGCTTTTCAATTCTTAAAAATCGTTGTGATATTTTTTTCTTACCTACTGGTAACAACACATCACTTTAAAGTACAACTAGGAACTAAGTGCATTCCTTGTAAATAACCTCACACGTTAAATTTAAAATAAAAGAACTTAATGATTTTATTAGCAAAATTAGATTAAAAAATTTACCAAAATGGTACAAAGGAATAACTTAGTGAAAAGTGAACTAAGGAACCCATAAAATGCTAATTACATTATCACCCATAATCTCCTTACTTTCTGAAATAATCACAAAAGCTCAAAAATAACAAAAAAGGTACCTGTGCATGTACTGTGGGAATATTTGATGAGTAATCAAATATTGCAATATACAATCATATCAGCCATTTTCCAACATAAGTTATTTGTTGGAATTATTCTACAATCTATTGTGGATAGAATTCTTGGACTTCAGAGATAGAAAAAGCACCACAGTAAAATACCTAATCCAAGATCTTCTTTCTTTCGATAGATTTTCTAAGTATGATCTAAGAAATAAAGTGTAGCCAGAACCACTATACCCACCCAGTAAAGGAACTTCTATGGTTTAACTGAAAATTCAGATGCCATAAGCTGTCTTAAGTATACATGTCTACTTAGAATGTTATAGGACAAGCACCATGCTTGTCAGCAGGGAGTGCTAGCAGCAATCCATGTAGTGGCTCATACAGTTATCTGGGAGCTTGCTTTTCTGGCATCCTAGGTATGCCAGAAAAACCTATAAATTTTAAAAGCTTCTAGAATCTTTTAAAAATTCACTATATTCAGGAAAGCTCAAAAATATGACTTCCTGCCAGGTATTTATAGTACTATCAGTCCAAACAAAGTTTATCAACTAGGGGTCAGTTCTATGATAAGCAATATTGATTACTGACACAGCTAATATACCATCCTTATCAGGTTACCAAGGAAACATAACTAGCATTTAATGCAAGGTTGAACTCTCATGCTTAAGGGGAAAGGTTTGTAAAATTTTTGTCTAAATAGACTAATACTTACAGTACAGGTAAAGAAAAGAGTTACTTACAGAAAAGAGTTACAATGACCATTCAGGTACTCTGAGATTTTGCAAGTCAGCTTTGGAGTATAGGAGGGAGGTAAAGGATAGTGTAAGATAGGGAAAATATTTTTAAATCATTTTAAAGCCTACAAGTGCATCCTATTTCTATTTGTTGTAATTCCAGAAACAAGTGAGTAAAAGTAGAACCTAAATTCAATATTTTAATTTTGTAGCAAGTAGGTAGTAAGAACCTAAACTACATTTACTGCATCAACCAATCATCTAGAATGAATTGATACCATACAAATTCAGCTCTTAAGAGCTGAATTTTAGAACTTAAGAAATAAAATTACTTTTGTCTTGACAATAAGATACTGGATTCTTAAAGATTTTATCTTTTTCTAATAATTTGCAAGGAAAATAAAATAATAAAAATTGCTTAACAATATTAATAGCTTAATAACAAGTTTAAAACTACTTAGATTCAGATATGCTTAAAGGTAACACATTTCAGTGTGTAATGTAATGCCTGGTTCAGAGTGAATTAATTGAGTTTACTGAAACAATGAATATTGAGACTGTATCTTCTGCTATTTTTTTTCTTTTCTTTTTTTTTTAAGAGACAAGGTCTTGCTTTATTGACGGGGTTTTCTTGAATCCGTGGACTCAAGTGATCCCTAGCCTCAGCCTCTCCAAGTAGCTGGAATCACAGGCATGTGCCACCACGCTCAACTACTTCCGTATTCTCTTTTGTGCACTTAATATAAATAGTATAAAATTTTTATCAACATATCTTTAACTAGTGCTTGTGAGCCAGAATATGTGCAGCTACTCTTAAATTTACATTAAGTTCCACAAATACTTGCTCATTTGCTCTCTGCAACCACCATGATGTATGTGCTAGGTGCTGGAAACACCAGCTTTGCTCTCTAACTGCTCCCAGAAAATTCCAACATGAGGCAGCAAGAAACTGGATGGTGCCATAAATGTAATGAGACAGGCAAAACAAGTCTAGAAGGAAAACTAAGTTAAATCTTAAATGATAAGTAAATGATAAGTAAAATTGAATCAACCATAGATAAGGGTACTATATTCTTTATTGAAGGAATAGTTTGGGCAAAGACATGGAGGTGAGAAAAAATTGTATGCAGTAGGTTACAAAAACAGTTCAGTAAAGCAAGAGTTTAGTGAAAGATGAGGATTCACAATGAGATAAACATAAAAATATTCATCTGTTAGCACAGGACATTTAAAAGTAATAAATGTCTATAAATTTACTCAGTAAAATAATGCTGTTTCTTAGCTCCTCCTACTTTCCAAACAGCTGTTTAATTTTGGAACATAAAATAATAGATGTTCAATTACCCTTATGTCAGTTAAATGCTAAATTCAGCATTTTAAGCTTTGCTTTGTATAGAAACAGGAATCAGCATGAGTAGACAATCTTCCTACTTTAAGAAAACTTACACAGGCTCAGATATTATAGTATTTTATCCACGAGAAATCTACTATCCATAGAAAATCTACAGCTAGTGTTTGTTTGGAAATCCCTATTCCCCACTGTCCATGTCATCTATAGTTTATCTCACATTAATTAATTTTAAAACATCGAACTTTGAAAATACTGGTATTTTATTATGTGATTCTGTGGTATTCTTATATTCATTTCCTTTCCTGACACTTTTTTCATACAGTTCTGGCTGAATGATTTAAATACTCATGATACCTACTCTGACTTGTTACTGCTAAATCATATAGTCTGATTTCAACTACAGGACAAAGAATGCTCACAAAGTAGGAAAACACAGAAGTTCCTCACAAATTCCTCACAGAAGCTCTTCTCCAGTGAAAGTCAGCTACATAACTAACTGGTTCAGCTTTTTTAGATTTTAAAGCTTTCTCCCTTCACCTACCACCTCCTCCTCTGTCTTAACAATGTTAGGAAATATTAGGTAGGCAATCCTAAAATAAAAATGCTTTATCATAGGATATAGGATTAGAAAGAAGGCTGCTAAGTCCTTGGTGCATGCTCTAGACAAGAGGAAAAATGTTTTATCTTTCTCCCATTCCTGTTTTTAAGAGGTGGTGCTTATATACACATTAAAAATTGGGAACCAAGTTGGGAGTCATCTAACCCCAAAATATAAAATGTAGCATTGTAAAATGGTAACACCTAAACTCATTTTCTCAGATGCTGGCTATGTATATACATCTAAGTCAGACTCTACAATAGAGAAAAATCTCATCTGTGTATTAGATATGGTGTCTGAAGGAGGCAAGACAAACAGGACTTTTGGATCAGGAAATGAACATAACATATATCAACTATCAAGTATGTTATCAAATATACATTAATATAAAAGGAGCAAATTATGTATAAGATGAATTGTTATCAATATTGTATAAAGTTTTTTATACATTAGTTACTAAAGAAATAAAAGAAAGGATGAAGGGAAGAAGTGAGGAAGACAGGGAGGAAGAGAAGGAGGGAAGGAGGGAGGGAAAGAGGGAGAAAAAATTAGTCAATAAAAAGTCTCAAATTATTTTGTTATTTCAAAGCTACTGCTCTTCTGTCGCTAGATTAATAGAAGGAAGGTGATTTCAGTTATGAGGTTTGATGTGCCATAGGAATGGGCTAGTAATGGGCAACACTGTGGCTAAGGTAATTAGTTAGCTGCAGAGAAAAATGAATGGTAGCCAAATGAGTGTTCAAAAAGTTATGAAGAACTTACATTTGATCCAGGATAGCACCAATTTATAAATGATCATATCTGATAAGAGGGATAATATGGAAAGAAATTTTGTGCTGTGATGACATCTGAAACTAGGTGGTAGAAGCTCAAAGTTCCCCTGAGATTTACCTATATAAAGCAGAGTCTTCAGGAGTTGCTGTTTAAATATAAGGGGGCTGCAGTTCCCTTATGGATCCCCAGAAAAGAAAATTTGCTACACATAAACAAGACATCAAGTCTTCAATCCGAGTTAACGAGTTGATAAGGTAGAAGAAAGCTATACTTCGTTGGCATTAGAGCACTTATGGACCCAACCTAGGCATCTAAACATTGGACTAAAACATGTAATTTAATCATTGTGCAAGAAAGTGATCATTAAAACCCTGGCTAAGGGACTGGATTAGATAGGGTCTGCAGGACAAAGTTCTTAGATACTGACAAACAAGAAAGAAGCAAAATTATAATTGGCATATTTAGAAGTTTTTCAGGATGTATAGATTGTAGTGAGGGCAAAAGCTACATTAAGAAGCCACTATCACGCATAACACTTTTTTTTGTAATTAAGTGAGCTCTTCATAAAAATGCACCATCACCCAAAATATGCAAAGAAATCAGCAAAACAGATGCTGCTGCTTGTTTTTTAAAAAAATAAAGATAAAGTTGTACTGAAAGACAGGAATGTGCATTTATCTATTTTCTGTTAAAAGTTGCTTTTGTACTACAAAGTTGGGTCTGGCTAAACCTAAAGCACCTTACTGACCCTTGAGAAAAAGGATGCTGACTCCTATAGTAAATAATAAAATCTAGTGAAAATACTAAGGATGCCCAAATTCCATCCCTACCATTTATTTTATTTTTATTTCTGTGGAGAATTACTATCTGGATATTTTTCAAAAAGAAGCTTTATAGCAAAACAGACAAAACATATACAAAGGCACTAAAATTTCAGATAGATTTCAGGTAGAACTTCAGCTAGAAAAACACAAATTTAAAACACTTTAAGTACAATTAACACTGTGAAGAAATCAAAAGCAACACGGATACTTAATCCATTCTCAATCCAAATACAAATTCTAAATGTAGTTAGACACATTTCATTAAAAACATTTCATGTTTTAAAAACATTTCTGGTTTTCTTCCTCACTCATGATCAAGATAATTGTTTTCAAAATTTATCTAGACTACTGAAACAGAGAGAGGCTAGGTGAATTTATTCTCAAATAGCGTCAAAGATCCCAAGGATTCTATAAATACACTTTCAGAAATTCTTGTGCTCTTCAAGACAATCTGTAATTTTTGGTTTTGGTTTGTTCTCTATTTTGTTAATGGGGGTTGTGGTAGTTATAGCTATGTAAGTAAAAGGTACAAGAAACGGAGCTCATATTGAATTTATATGTATACAAACACATAAGAAACTATCCAGAAGAGTCTTTATTATTTATTTTTCTTTCAGAGCTGTATATACAACAGTAAACTTAGAAAAATTCATGTTATAGTATGTCAGTGTTAGAAACAAAAATGACACCCAAATCTAACAATACGTACTTAAAACTCAAGAATGATTCATGATTCAAATACCATTACTTTTGAAAACACCTAAGTCAAAGTTCAAACTAGATTATTTATTTGCCTGTAATTTCAGTCATACATTTGTAAAACAAAGTGTTTATGAAAGTGAAAAAAAAAGATTAGCAAAAACTTGTGTATTACTCTGAATCTGTATCCTATAAAGTTAAGTGTTTAAATGTTTAAATCATTACATATTATGTAGAACTATACGCATACTGAAACATGTTAAGGGACTTACACATTCTATAACTTCTCTAAGGTCTAAAGAATATATTTTAGAAAATATACAAATTTTGAATAAATTTATATAGCCTTTTCTTTTTAGAAAAATTTTAGGAAATAATGTAAAGTTTTAAGCACCCTGCAACTTTAACCAATAATAATTAAAGAAAACCCAAAGTGATATATGTATGCATGTATACACATATCATTGTAGCTATTTACCTCAATGTTAATACCACCAGTAGTGTACAAGAAGAGAATGTATAGACTTATCTAATGATAATTCTAACTTCAATCAAATATACAACAAACTAGGAAAATATTCTCAGCCAACATGACAAAATATCCAAATCCAAAATCTATAGTACATACTTTAATATCATAAACAAAAGGATTAAATCCTGAATAGATAAAAGGAGGGGGGAGGGACCAAAAAAAGAACAAAGAGTCTGTAAACCGATCTCATTAAAACAAAAGTATTTAAAATATTTACCATCTTGAGGATACAAAGAAATAAAAAAGATTTTAAATAGAAAATGCAAAACTTTCTATGGTACAGTAATATTGATATATTGGCAGATGAAATATGTAAATTAGCTTCATCTTTTTAAAAATGTGAATGAACAATATAAAATTAAAGCTTTAAAAATCTTCATAGACTTTCAGAAATTTCATTTCCAATAATGAAATAAATTTTATTTCTAGTTTTTGAATATAAAGGTTAACAATGCCTTGTGGAAAAAAAATCTACTAGTTTGGAGTAATAATGAAAGTCTAGAAACAACCTAGGGTCTTAAACCAACAAACAACTAAATTGCGGTGCGTAAAAACAAATATTACATCTAAAAGTTCTCAATAACATGGAAATATATTAATGATACTTTTCAATACTCTTTTTCTTTGAAAACTAGTCGCACAATATGATGTCAATTATAAAGGAGGTGGAAAAAAAGAAAAGACAAAGAAACACTTCTTTATTTTAATAGCAGTTCATTCTAATTTTATGCCCTTCTTAAAAGAATTTTAAGAGTATCATGAACAATTATATGCCAACAAATTAAAAAACTTAAATGAAATCAGACTATCAAGCTACTAAAGAAAATATAAATATACCCATAACAAGCAAAAAACTAAATCAATAATTAAAAAATAAATTCTAATATAGGTTAGTCCATGACCAAATGGGTTTTACTGAAGAATACTAGTAAATACATAATTAAAAATTAAGATCAACCTTTAAGTGTGCCTAAAAAATAGAAAAGAACATTCTCTAACTCATCCATAAGAGCATTATAACATATCATTGCCAAATAAGGACATCATCAAAAAAACAAAACCAAAACTTACAGGTCAGTATTTCTTGTCTAAATGCCAAAATAATCCACAAAGTACTAGAAAATCAAATCCAGCACCATTTAAATTAATTACAGATAATAGCCAGCTTGGGTGTGTCCTAAGAGTATAGAATTAGTTCAACATTTAAAAATTAACGAATGTAATAGGGCATATTAGTAGAACATAGGAAAAAAAATAACACAGAATCATCTCAGTAGATAGAGAAATGAAAACATGTCAATATTCAAATTTCATTACCTCCTTTCATTACCTCCTCCTAAAGAACTCAATATTAAACAATCTAGGACTAGAAGCAAAAATTCCTCAATTTGAAAGAAAACCAACAGATAAGATCATATTTAATGAAGTGACAATAAAAGTTTTTACCCTAAGATCAGGAAAAAGAAAAGGATTTTCTTTTGTTCAGGTTTTTCCAGCCAAAATGATACTGGGAATTCTAACTAGCACAATTCACTAAGGAAAAAAGGTATCTACATTAGGAAGAAAGTGAACTTATCTCTGTAGATGACATAATCTTATCTGCATAACCCTAAAAAAAAAAATCAATAAAAAATGATTAAAGATAAAGTATTTGACAAAATTGCACAATACAAAGTCAATGTATAAGAAACACTTTATTTCTATAAAATATGAAAAAAATATAATTAACTTGTATATCAAAGGATATTATCAAAAAAGGAAAGAATAACAAAAAATAGGAGAAAAAAATGCAAATATGCATCTCATAAAGGTCTAATCTCTAGAATACTAACAACAAACTCTTCAAACTTGAAAAGATAAAAATACGCATTTTAAAAATGGCAAAAAATTTGAGCACATGTTTTTCCAAGGAGATAGTGAATAGTCATTGAAAATAAGGAAAGATGTTGAACATCATTAACCATCAGGAAAATTAAATGAAAATAAAATGATATACTATTTCCAACCAATGCAGGATGCTATAATTAAAAAATACACAATAAATGTTGCTTAGCTACACAGAAATACAAATCTTCATAAAATGTTCAGAGGAATGTAAAATAGTGTAGTCACTCTGAACAACAGTCACAATTCCTCTCATCCTAAAATACAGAGTTAGCATACGACCAAGTAATTCCATGTCTAGATAGGTTTACATAAAAACTTATATGCAAGTATGTACAGTACTGTGTATAATAACCATAAAGTAAAAGCACAAGTGTCCCTTAACTATTGGGTAAAAGGTGGTAGATCCATAAATGAAAACGTATTCAACCATAAAAAGGGCTGAAGTATTGATGCACATAACCACTGGCATGAAACATAATGCTAGGTAAGAGAATCATGACATAAATGACCACTTATTTATGTGATTCCTCTTATATAAAATGTTTAGAATAAGCATATCTATAATGACAGAAAACAGATCACAGGTTGCTAGGGGCTGAAGAATGGGTAAACTGAAAGTGAGTGGCGACAGTTTTCCTTTAAAAATAATGGAGATATTCTGGACTTACCTAGTTGCGGTAGTTCCACAATTGTGAATATACCACAAGCTACTGAATAGTACACCTTAAAATGGTGAAGTTCATGTTATGTTAATTTCACCTCAATTGAAAAAATACAATCTTCCTACATTCCTTTAAAAAAAAAAATCAATGTTCAATATATTTCAATTTTTTTTTCTGTTTTCTCATTCAGACATTTTTGACCTTGGAAATAACAGGTGAAGTGTAAAACCAGAGCACAGTGTTTATTCTATAGCTAGTACCTTCCCATACATTTCCAGAAATTTCTAATGCTATCTAAATTCCTCCCTTGGTTCAAAGCAAAGGTGAAGAATGGCCGACTCCCTAAGATATTTAACAAATTCACATGCCACCTGATTTTATTTCTTTTTCTTTGTTTTTTTTTTTTTTTTTTTTTTGAGACCAGGTCTAGCTATTTTGCCTGGGGAACTGCAGGCTCACGTTGCCTGTGGTACCACGAACTCAAGTGATCTCTAGCCTCAGCTTACCAGATAGCTGGGATTACAGGTATGCACCACTATGCCCAATTGTTTTTTGAGACTAGGTCTTGCTATGTTGCCCTGGGCAGGCCTCGATCCGTGGACTCAAGTGATTCCTAGTCTCAGCCGCACTCTAGGCTGCGCTTAAAAGCATGTGCCACCGTGTCCAGCTTGCCACCTGATTTCTAACATCCAGAGAGCTAAAACCACAGTTTAATTTCCGGTTACAAGTCACAGAGTTTCTGAAAACCAGTAAATATACCACTGTCTTACAGTCAAGACACAGTGCAGCCAATCTGTTACTTATGTTGTTCGTGTTATTCAGTCAAAATTTCAGCAACTCCACGAAAATACTTCTTTCTTATCATCTTGCAGAACATGAATAACATTTACTGCCTGCACATCCTCTCAGATACTAACAAGGCTAATGAAATCTTGTTACTTTGCTTTACCTGCCTCACCCTTTGACCCACTGCCCAAAGCTCACTGTTCAGAGTACTGGCAGTGTTTTCCTAAACTTGGCAAGACTTCATACCAGTAAGTGACAAACCTAGCATGCTAAGCTGAGAGAGAGCAATTTTTCTGACAGGTCTCACTCAGTACACACCCTGGGAAATTCAGTACTTCTCTTTTCGCAGAGGAGCACAGTTGTAACTTTAGGCCCTATAGGGGACATTTTAAGGACAGAGTTCTAATTCAGCAAATTCAGTTCTCTGCATATTTTCTACTCTTATTCTTTTCCTTCACTGAAAAAGTTACCTTAGTAATGAAGTACTTCCATTTCCCTGGAAAGTTTTATTCCTCTCCATCTTTGATCTTAAAATCATGAAACTGTTCTCATTCTTCATGCCAATCTTCACTGATGAGGACTTCCCTAACTCCTCCAAATAGATACAGGTGTTCCTCCTCTGTTCTTACTTCCTCATACAACCCCCACTAAAACATTTGTCAGGTTATAGTTGTTGATTCCTAGTAGATAGTAAGATATAGTGCATACATCCTCAATGAAATTATAAATTTGAGAGCAGAGATTGTATCTTGTCTTTGTAATTCCAACACCTAATAAATAGTAGGAACTCAATAAATCATTTACTAAATGAGTTTAAAAGAAAAAAAAACCTACTAGAGTCACAAAATAAGTTAACAAATGTGTAACCTTCTTATGGACCAGGTACTATGCCAACAACTATGAATTCATTTGATCTCTCAATATTCCTTAAAGCAATGAGGTGCAGGTAGTTAATATTCCCTTTGTTTGAATGTATAAAATGATGCTTACTGATATTGAATATTACAGAATTTGAACTCAAAGTTCATGCTACTTTATACTTGAAAGGGAAAGGATAACAAAAGAATTAAGAGGATTGCTTCAAGAGAACATATTTAAACGTATTTAAGCTGAGAGTTATTTATGATATCTTAGTGGAGGCTCTGTAAAATTCAGTAAAATAATCCACAATATAATAATTTCTCTAGTCTTGCTGCTTTTGTGCCACATGCTTTACTCTTAGTGTTTGCTATTCTTAGTCAACCAAACCATACCATTTTATCCATGAGTAGAATTCATGCTTTAAAACTGGTAACACATCACTTTGAATTTAGGCATTTCTGCCAAAAAAGTTCGTATCACTATAAGATTTTCTGTTTCTCACAATGTATGCTTCTCACTTAGATTTCTATCTTTCTTACTCTGAATTTCTTCAAATCTAGTCCCTTTCTTACTCATCATTGTACTCCTAGTGCTTATGTAGCACAAAACAACACATACATCAACATTTAATAAAAACACTAAATTTTTTTTATCTCCCAGTTTGGCCTTCTGCTAGGTTTGCAGCTATTACACATTCCTAACTCTGACCAAGCAGAAGTAAAAAACCTTCAGAATTGCCAGTGCCTATCTTACCACCTTTAACTTAACCCTGAAATTTGATTTTAAGCAAAGGAAAAAGCCACTAGAATGTCTCATTAAATATTTCAAGGACTGTTTAGTTACTTCTAGAAACCAAGTGGCATTGCCACTAAAATAACTAATTAAAAATAAAGTTCTATTCAAAAATAAATAAATCATAAATAAATCTTTCCCTTTTTCCACACAAGTGCATTCTTTCTTTCTTTCTTTCTTTTTTTTTTTTAAAGTTGCAGAGCCCTTACTGTAACACAGGTCTCTCTAACTTTGGCAGTCTATATTCATAATCATTAGAATATACCTAGAGCATCCATGTGTCATGGCTTGAGCTATATTTGAAAACACAGACAAAAATATAGCAAGCACTCCAGTATCTTGGGGGTAGATTGATAATAAAAATAAAAAAGCATCTATTTTAAATAATGATATAAGCTAAGTGTGCATGCCACTAAGAAGAAACAAATTCTGCCTGTGCTGGATTAGGATGATTTGATAATGACATCTGAGTTAGAACTTGCAATAGAACTACGCTGTTTGGTTTTATTTGCAGTGGAGAGAGGAACTGGGGTGCTGGTAAGGCAAGGCACTACACAAAAGACAGCATATTATAAAAGCAAGGAGGTAAGAATAAATATAACATAATTTTGAAAAGGAAACAGTTTAGTGAGCTTCAACAAAAGATTTAATGGGAAAAGTAATGGGAGATGAGGCTAAAGGTCTAACCTGAAGTAAAATGGTAAAGACAAAGAGTTTGTGTACTAGACTGAAAATAAGATTTTATATAAGCTGAGATGAAGTGGCATCACAGATGGTTTTTAATCAGGGTAATGACATAACTACATTTATGTCTGAGGACAACTTTAGGTAGAAAGTACAGAAGAGAGAAAACCAGAGGCAGCTTAATAAGCTAAGGGAAATATTGTTAGTTATTATTATTGTCAACCAAGGAATAAGCTAAGAAAGCAGAAACAGGCAAAATGAAGAGAATTAGGAATTAGGAAAAAGACAAGTTTTACTATGCCTGGTCGTGACTAACTGTAAAGAACAGCATGGCAGAAGATTGTAATTTAGGAACCTGGGGTGAACATGGAAGACACCATCCAAAAAAAGTGAGTATCACCATAAGTACATCAGAGATGTTAATAAGTTCAATTATATAAATGCTGATTTTTGAAGGACCTTTGGGATATACCATTGACCACTCTGGTTGGAACTTAATCGTGTCACCAAATTAATTTGATATATTTATGGGAAATTCTCAATTAGTTATAAATCTTTGAAGATCTTATATTTCATCCTTTCACAAGACTCAAAGAATAGAAAGTCTTCATTAAAATAATAAAAATCTCTGGGTGAGCTAATTTGATTTATATGTACTATGATAATGCATATAAATCAACACATAATTTGTATGTTATTCTTGTATTAAGGACCTTCAGAATATCTAGATTACTATGAACAATGAATCTTAATATATTTAAAAGCAGGAAGGAAATGGAGAAAGAAAAATGACACTTTTCTTATAGTTACTAGTAGCTGAAGTCTATTTTGCCACCAATTCTTAGGCTATCTGCCTTTATTTATGAAAAATTTTCTCTAGACTCCTTGAGTGACTCAATCCAAATTCAGTTTTTACTCATGAGTCACAAGCACTGTGGTTAAGAAACTGGCTCTGTCACATAATGTATGACTGAACAAGTTATAAAAATGAACTCTTAGTTTTAATCTATAGCATAGGATAACTAGGCCTGTCTGACAAATAAAAATTAAACACCACAAATAAAACTATTGGAATATAGTAAAGCGGCAGGTTAATACTTTCCTTAATGCATTTTTCATAAGTAGAATATTACTTTAAAAATACTATTTTTAATATTAAACACTTTGGATATTATTTTTTACAATCTTCTCTAAAATTGCTAAAGTACAATAAAGAAGCAAATTACTGATATTAAATCTAGATTAAAATTTATTAGTCATGACTTGGTTGAGTTAGTTTACCTAAATATGTTCTCATCTATGAAAAGAAAATAAGAATTATACTTAGTTTGAAGGTGACAGTGTAATAATACACAGAAGTTATATATTATCTTTTTTTTTTGAGAGTAGGTCTTGCTATTTTTGCCCATGGAACCACAAGCTCACGTTGCCCAGGGTACCACGGACTCAAGCAATCCCCAGTCTCAGCTTCCCAGGTATCTGGGATAATAGGCGCATGTCACCACGCCCAGCTATTGCTTGGACAAGGTCTCGCTACCTTGCCCTGAGCAGGACTTGAACTGCAATCCCTAGCTCCAGGTGTTTCATAGGCTGAAGCTTACAGGCACCAGCCACCATGCCCAGCTTATTATCTCTCTTTATCTGTGGGGAATAATTTTCAAACCCCCCCACCCCCACAGTGGATGTCTACAATCAATCACACATATCTATGGTAGCACTAAACCCCATACATACATACATATTTATGAAAATTAACTTAAAAATTAGACACAATAAGAGATTAACAACACTAATGAATAATAAAATAAGTAAAAAAAAATACACTATAAGATGGCCTCTCATACATATTTCTGAATCACAGATAACCCAGAAAATGAAAACTTTAATAAGGAAGACTACTGTATTAGGCATTAGTGTGCTAATCAGAAAATTTGCTTAACCCAAATATGAATATTTATTAAATATGAAAAATAGGACTCTTACTGTAAAGATATAGCAGTATATTTGCCTGTGTGTGTTCTTGTGGATCATGAGAAAAATGTCAAAGGGAATCAAGAAATTGAATTTAATTAATTAACTGAAAAAAATAAAACACAAAAAGTAGTACTCTCTTGTAGAAAATATAAAGGAATTTTAATCACAAATAAGATGTAATGGAAAGATCACAACTAAATTTTAATCTCTGTAGAATTATATAAACTGTATTTTTATGTATATTTGTGTGTCACAGAACACATGAAAAAATTACATAGTGCTTTCACATATTTTACAGAAATAAACACATTTTGAGTAACAGATTTTACATACTTAACATTTACCAAAGTAATATAAATGTTTTTAAGAAATAAATACATGAAAAACAAAGAATATTAATAGGTCTTTTTATTTACCAACAAAAAATAAAACAACAGAACAAGGATATTTCTCACACAGATATATTTATCCAAAGACCATCTTAAAATTACCTTTTCCTCTTAGCAATTAAAATCCCTCACTAAGCCACTTGACTCCTCAAAACACATTTGTTGAGAAAGTTGCCTAAAACATATGGTATAATCCTTGATTAAGGAATTTTTTCTTTTGTTCAAACAAAAGTTCTAAGAGTACTAGACTCATAGTTTCTAAGTGCCATGATACAAAAGTGTTTATACATTAATATTAAATAATTCAGCTGCATGGACTAATTACTATTCTGTTAATACAAACCTAAAAGTCTGAAATGATATAAGAACATGTAATAGTCTATTGTTCAACTATAATTTACCTATGAAGGAAACTACAAAAAGAAATTTAAACTATAACATTATTTGGAAGGAAATAATGTTATTAGTCAAATTTTACACAACATTTTCAAGCATTCTTAAAACTATTTTAGTAGCATTAATTTTCATACTACAGCTTAATATATGCATTATAAATAAGGCTGATTCATTCACAGAGGTGACTATTACTGAAGACAGTTGATATTACTATGTATCTTTGAAGTGAAACTGCATAATTTTAAAACAATTCTGTAACTTAAGCTTTCCCAAATATTCAAACTGAATTCAACCTTGATTATTATGAGTTAGCAGAACTTTCAAATAGCTATCATTGGAAATTCTAGTTGATTTTCTACTAAATTAACTGCAATTAACTGTAGAAATATTTTTAAAGATAAAAAGAATATTTTTATCAAAACTAGTAGAAGTTATATTTATCTTAATTTAAGATCACATATACTCACAGACCCAGGATCTAAAATATTTCACATAACATCTTTTAAATTAAAATAATGATCACAGCATACACAACTGCATTTACGATCTTGGTGCTTACTAGTATTAAAAATATCTAGCTGATATTTGTAGTTAGGTAAGAAATTAGGCAACATTTCACAAGTCAAGCATCACTGAATTGGGAAGTAAAAAACAGTTTTTTTTGGGCAAGGTCAGAATGGGCAAAATAAAAGTTCTTGAGCAGTGATATTTAAACTTTGTAGTTAATAGAAGAATCATGTAGGAGTATTTGTTAAAATGCAGATTCTAGAACCCAGATAAAAGAAATTCTAAGACAACAGGTTCAGGGTATATAAATTGAATCTTTAAGAGGCAACTCAGGTGATTCTGAAGCAGATGTTAATCACTAGTCTTCAGAAAGTTCAAGAAAATCATGTGATTTTCAGAATCACAGTATGTTCTTAAAGTGCTTATAATAATTGTACTACTCATATCTACACTGATTCATATAACGGAAATTTTAAATCTTTTTTAAAGCATAAATAAATTCACATACAGAATTTTTCAGACACACTTCATTAGAGTTCCTTTGCCTACCCCAAAACAGGTAAAAGGTTTTGGAAGCACTGAAGTTTTTCACTTCCCTAACCAGCAACCAGATCCTATGACTTGCAAAATTTCTTAGAGTACCATTAGCCAACCCAGTCTCCTTTTCCTTTATCAGCTTTCAAAGTCAGTTGCCCTTCAATTTTTATATAATTATCAATCGCAGTATGGAAAATTTGTTAGCATTGTTTTCTTTCCAAGATATCTTGAGATCTCTAACTCTTCTTACTTGTAGCTTTTTAATTTAAGCTATTTTAACATCTTTCCAAATTTGCCAAAATAAAATTTATCTACTTCTTTAATGTAGGTTTTAGGGAAACTATTATATAGTTATTTTCTCTTAATAAGGTAACGGGCTTGACAGTTAAATTTTGAAAGCTGTCCTTGTTTTTGAAAGGTTGGTCTAAATAGCAGTTAGGTATTCCAGGGTCTTATTAAAAAAAAAAAAAAAAAAAAAAAAAAAAAAAAAGACTGACCTTTTACTTAAAGTTCCCTATAGCTTACTCATAGTTGTATGAAATGTTTTACCTATAAGTCATAAAAATCTTTCTTTCTCTTAGAGGCATATGTTTCTTATCGGTCATATAAAGGAAGATGTAACTTTAAAGTGTTATGTAGGCACTAAAAATAAATGGAAAGAAAAACTGCCAAAAACAGTAGAGATGTATAATCACTAAACTCTTAGTATAGCAGAACCTTTTTCAGCAGGATTATTCTAATGACCATTACATAGAAAAGAAGGAAAATCATGTGTTCCTAAAGTGCTTATAATAATTGTACTACTTATATCTACACTGATTTGTATAAAAGAGAAATTTTACATCTTTTTTAAAGCAATACTATGTCAGTCACTTATCTGCAACTGCTTACAAAAGGTTTAGTAGACTAAAAATATTTTTATATGTACTTTTTATGTATCTGTTCACAATTAAAGTAAGTAGCAATCCACCAGTCAGCTATCACCCTTAGGTGGCCAGGGGTTTTCTATTCTTTCCACTCTAAAATTTAAATGTCGGAATGGACAAAGAAATATTTAATTTAATAAAAGACTGCAATATTCAGTGAGGAGATTTCTAAGTCTGTTTTCATGTACATCTTTCATCTGTAAGTATTCAAGGCAAGATGCCCTTAAGAAATTTCAAGTACAAGTAAATGGGCATTACAAGTTTTTTGTTTATTCTCTGGAGAAAAGAAGCATAAAGGATAAGCTGAAGAAAACAGTGGTGACAAAGCAGACTCTGCTTTTGCTTCATTAATCAATATCTTCATTAAAACATGTAATCTCACTTACTTTAGAATAACTGAGAGTATGTATAAGGTGCATGAGTGTGCAAGTGTGCTGGGAAAAAGGGTATACTGTTAAATATTTTTGTGTTTGGCTTTTTGCGAAGGATAAAACTATGCTTAGTGGTGGACGGTGGCTCATTTGGAGGTCCACTTCAAAACACTTTAGGACATGGATGGTTATATAATCTCCTAACACGTATAAACCCACTTCAATTTCACCTAATCAATCACCTAATTCACCTAATCACCTCCTAATTCTTAGCTGGGCTTAGCCCATGATGGATGCTCTTCACTACACTTTCCATCCTCAACAACTATAGCTGAGGACTCAGAAGGCACCTTCAAAAGAATTCCTCATAACATTCTATTGTCACTCCCAAAACAAGCTAATAGAGTCAGATTCTGCAGTGGTATTAGCCCTCCAGCACTCTCTGAACCTTGTGTTTGAGTATCTTGTAAGTGCAAAGTATGAAGATTTTAACATAGTGAATCTTAGCTTACAATTTTCAATAGTGACTGCACTTTAATATCATTTGAAGAACTTTTAAAAATAATAATAAAAATTAAGGATTAGTCCTGGATACATTTCACGTTTATCACTTAGAACCACTATCTTAAGCATAAAAGGAAGAAGTACAGGCATAAACAAAAATTACTGCTTTAACATGGCAAAATGCTAAGGAGGGGATAAGCAATTTATAAATTAGTATATATAAATATTCAACTGCATATATTGTCAAAACTGATAGGGAATTTAAACAAATAAAACAAAAAACATTGGCTGTCACTAGCATTTATCATATCTCCCTGATTATCATGAATTTGAACAAGAATTATGTTCTTAATAATGATTAACAGTAATGGTTTTATTTAATTATATGACAGAAATATAGAAATAGAGAATTCCAAAACTACGTCTTCAATTCTGTTCTTAATAATGATTAACAGTATTGGTTCTATTTAATTATATGACAGAAATATAGAAATAGAGAATTCCAAAACTACGTCCTCAATTCTGTTCACATAATATGGTTCAAATTTAATGGACATGAATTTATTTTTTTAAAACTAGAGAAGCTATAACCAATCAGTAGGGTGCTCTAATTAAACAGCAAACTAGACAATAGCCCAGATCATTGGATTCCTTTTTACTAAGACCATGTGCCCAAAATAAGTTTCAAGTATTTTGAAAGATTATTGACAGATCATTATTCTTGTATTAATTGACACTCATATAATAGTGCCATTTTCACATATAAAACTCCTTACTCCATGCATTTCTATAGATTATACAACCTAATTTCAAAGAGAATAAAAATAAATAATATACAGTAAATCACTTAATAAAATGAGCATATTGAGAAGTTAGAGGTAAATGCAGTTTCATAGTCAGAATACTTTTCATTAATTTAAATTAAAATCTCATAAATGCTTTACCCTCATTCTGATTACAATTCAGAAGCAGTGACTTCTGATATTTCATCACTGAGTTTTCATGTGCTTCTTTTAGCCCAGGGTAGGAAGTGATTTTACAACACTTAGGTACATCAAAAGAACTTTCTATCTAAAGGAATTCTTTAGTGAAATCTTTTTTCACTACTTTACAACCTTAATGTGTTCAACTTTTCATGTAACAAATTGTTTAAAATCTGGCAAAACAATAAAGTACAAACAGTATGCACTCCTGAGAGACAAAAATCATATATACCAGAAATATCATTACATTAAAAATAAACATGAGACCTTATTCCCTAACTATAAATGATGTGTAAGCATAAAATGATAAACTTAGGGAAATTATTTTATAAATTAAAATGTCCATATCATAATATATCTGAAATAAAGATAGTCTCCTTATTTCTAAGATGACAGACCTAAGGTTGTAAAGAGGAATGTGTTTTTAACTTTCAGCTATTATTTTTGTTGGTAGTCTGTTGCACCATCTTTCTCCTTTGCCATATGCATTGTAGGTGGGATGTTTCCTGTTGTTACTATGTCTAGCTTTGCAGACTCAACTTTCAGTTTACTTCTCAAAATGTGATCCTCTAATTGTCCTTGGCTTTCCCAAGTCAAAGGAAATTACTAGGATGCATATCTCGTTCTTCTATTCCATATCCTTTGAAAATAAATTTTTTTAACTTCTTTATGTTAAAGAAGTTCAAGAAAAGCAAAAATCCCTCCAAAAAATGATAATGGAAACAAATCATATTACTTTTTCCAACTATCTTTTGAGTTTAGTGGAAATCCTTACACATAATCGGAATACACCCACAGACTTTATTATTAAGATTTTTATCAGACATTCCAAAATCTATAGTAACAAGAAAATGAAGTCAGTTTCATCAAAACCATACCAGAAATATTGTGTCCTTAATCTTTCCCCATCCTACTTTTTCTCTTTTCCAGTAGAGTTTAGTAAATTAAAGACAATTAAAGCAACTTTCTTTACTGATAAAAAACAAACAAAACATATATCCCTAGAGTGTTATAGTATACAATAGTTTCAAGAAGCACAACACAGAACATATTTGGTTTCTGTGAACACAGCATTCACTTCTTAAAATTTTGTACAATAAGGATAATATACCCATAATCAAAACCATAACATTGTGAATGACTTGTTTATAAAATTAAAATACTATTTCATGTTGACTATATCAAGGACAGTTAAAATAATGAGACTATATTAAACAAATATAGAACTATCTTTGTTTAGATTTTTATAATAAAGCAGCATTCATTTGAAATCCTCATAAAGGTTTGCATATTAAGAGAATTCAAATTTAAAGTTGTTATTTTTAAAAAGAAAATGTATAATAAAGTATTTATATAATTATCTTACCTCTTACACAGCTATGAGCAATTCCAAACTTAAAACTACGTAATATTCTTTGTTGAGGCAACTATTTACAATTTCCTCTTGAAGAGATGGTCTTTGAGACTTTTGGTCATTAACATTCATTGTTTTCCAGATCCCAACCAAACTGTTCATTACAGTAATGAATTGTAAACACTATTGTAACATTTTAAATAAGAAAAAATACATGTATTTTAAATGTTTCTCCACTGTCTTTATAAAAATATGTACACTATATTATAATTCTAGTGTTTTTCAAAAGTTTATTGTAAAATAATGTATTCTTTGAAATATGAAATTGTTTTTCACAGAGACTACTAATAAGAATGAGGACTACATTTCTAGGATGGCTTACAAAAGCACAATAAACTGATGCTATAGAGTACTAGAGTACTAATTACATGAGGAACTAGGAAGGAGTTTTTTATAATTCATCAAATAGGAGGGAGAGTCAGTTGATAATCAAAGATACTCCACTCTTAAATGTTCTAAGGGATTATGAATTAGCTTAGCTTTAAATAGTCTAATTATTTACATTTTTCCCACACAATATTACCTTTAGTACAAGGACTTATCCAAGTAAGACATAAGCCAAAGAAGTTTTTGAAAACAATAACATGTTTTTAACATTTATTTTGTCAAAAAATAGCTTTGTTATTTGAATTTGTAAGGAGTAGGTAGCTTGACAACATACTGGCACATGGAGTATTTTAAATTCTAAATTTAGCCTGATTTTTCTACCACCATGCCTTTAAAAGATTCTGAATTTTATGTTTCAGTGTCTTTTAAGTTACTTAGTATATGCTAGGTACTTTTAAATAACTTAAGTTGGCATAATTATCACATCTATTTAACTAATGAGGAAACTGAGACCAAGAATGTCAGATAGCTGTCAAGTGGTAGAGGAGGCACCCAAACAACCCACTCCAGAGTCCATACTTTCAAGGTTTTTAAAAAAATATTGTCTATTTAATGTGGGGACTATAAGACAAATCTATTTATATGTTTTTCATTAGTATTTAAAAATCGCCAAGTGCTGCTGCAAGTTATGATTAGAATATTTATATTAGTGAAATATGGACATTTATTAAAATTTGTCTAGGATCTAAGTTTCATAAAATTTGTAAGTACCTATTTTAATAGCGAAATGCAAGATAATAAAAAAGATGAAATAGATCAGGTCTTTGGCTTCAGGATGCCAGGAAAGTTTTAAAAATAATTTTAGAATAGACAATATTTAATTTTTAAAAATTAAATGTGCAATATAACTTCACAAAAATTCCAAAACATGGGCATTAGCAGAGAAGATAAAGGAAACCATGTTCTAGTTAATGTCCATTGCATGCTAGAGCTTTTTATGCATTATCTCATTTAATAGTCACACCATTGTAAGATAATTATCATTATAAAAATTTTACAGATAAACTGAAGTTCAGAATCCTAACAGTTCACCAGTTTTCTTAAGTCAGCATGTAGAGCTGATTGTCAAATCCAGAAATGCTTCTGAAGCTCTTAAGATTGTCCCCTATTAAAAAATAAAAACCCACATAATGCTTTCATTGTTTATTTTTTCACTACTGTTAGAATATAGAAAAATACTATTAATTTCAATATTAAACATTAAAGATACACTTCATTTTTCCCCTAAAGCTATATATATGGTTGTACATCAGAAAATGACATTTTCCTTACTTTTACATTCCTTACAAAAGTTTTTGCAAAGTGTTCTTAAGCAATGAAAGAATGAAACACTCCTGCTCACTCTTGCTCTGATGTTCTGGTTGTTAAAAGGATTAAGTAAAAGAAAGTATATAAAATTCTTGGCACAGCTAGTGGAATGCAATCTCAATAAATGTTAGTGATACTGCTACAATTAAAATCCTATTTAAAAATTTAAAAATTTTTAATCTTAATCATGTTTTCTAAATTTTATTTGATAAAGAAACTTCATTGCAGTAAGGGTGTGAAGGTATGGTTATCTACTAACATCACAAAATGAGGGACCTTTAGAATATAATGACAGAAAGATAAATAGAAAGCTGTAGGAAACAAATCAATTACTGAGTAATACAAGTGATTCTTTATTTCTATATAGAAAGTACACTGATCCCTTAGTCATTAGATAAGTTTAGTGAACTCTCTTTTCAAATACTAATAAGTTTACCAAACACTGATGCTCTATGAACCATCCAGGTTTTGCTAGATTTCATATGAAATACAAATGCTAATGCTACTGTTTCAATTTGAAACATTCATAGTAACAAAGCAAATAGAGAAACAAGGACTAAATTCAATTTTGTAGTTTTTGATATTAGATGTTAACCTGCTTTAAAAGCATGGTCTACCATATCTCAGAATGCCAGAAAGTTAAGTTCAAAATCATCTGGATGAAGAATAATGCACTGACAGAAAGCATATCCAATAGTAATGTGATGTACTCTTTCTACTCAATGAATACTGATATATAGTTTACTTCTTATAATTTAACATATCTTTATGACATATTTCAAATGACTCAAGTGCATTTTTTATAGTAATCTTACATTTGAGGTATTTCTTGAAACATTAGTTATTACTAGCTTTATTACTAAATATACAAGAAACTAGTGTCCAAATGAGCTGAAATTTATTTTGACAGCTTTAAGTAAAAAAATAAGAATTAAGAATCAAATATCTTCATTTTTAAAAGTACTACTCCAAGTAAGGTATACTAGTATTTCCAAGGCTACTATCAAGTTCTGAAATAATTAATCTAAGTTTACATTAGATAATTAATGTAATTTATAATTACTTTTCTGGCTGTATGAATTACTCTATACAGTCAGTTGGTACTGTATTTTAATTTTTTAAAAGAATTTTAAATTTTTTGGGTTTGATAAAATTTTACCCTACATTCAGGATAATTTGTTACAGTTTTCTGCTCTGTCTTAGTTTGTTCTAGATAGCTCATTATTTTATATCCAGGTGCTGCCTATTGGAGGATAGTCTCAAAGTTGTCCATCTGAATGTTCCCCTTAACCTCATTTATTATGATCTCCTACAGCAATCTAGAATATTTGCTTTAGCTAACTATCCTGAAACCATCCACTTGAATTAAATGTCTTTGTTGCTTTTTTATCCTGGTCTTCACCAGCTTATGTTGAGGGTCAAAGTTTCATTAACATTCACTGCTATCTGTGTTAAAGGGGTTATATAAGACTTAATTATACAATTAACCATAAATATTAAACATTATAATTGTTCCATAGAAATATGTATTGAGTTTTAAACTGAAATGAAAATGAACTCTTAAAACACAAATCTTTCTATGAGTAAGTACAAGTTTTTGCATTGAGCATTAAGAATGCTAGTCAAGTTCCAATATTAACCCAAAGGATAAAGAAATCTTGGTCTAAGAAAACATTCTGTAGTTTGGCTCCTACATAAATCCCTAAAATCACCTTTACCACTGACCCCTCTAGTTCTTAATGCCTGTCACTCAGAACTACATTTAAATGTTAGGTTCTATGATCATCAGCCTCTCTTCCCCCAACCAGGACCTCTGTATATACTGTTTCATTAATAAAAGTTGTTTTTCCTTCTTGGTCAAGTTAACTCTAATTCATTAAGGTTTCAGCCAACTAAAACTTTATAAAATAATAGCTTCTCTAGACTCTACTGATAAATTTTCCTTCTGAAAGTCTTCATTTTAAATATCCTGTATCTGTACAGTAATTTATAAGAGTAAAGTAATTTAGAAGAGTTCTAACTCTGCATTTCCTTAATAATTATTTGATTAATATGTCCTATCTCTAACACATCAGCACAGAATAGCAAGGCTAATGCCTAATTTTGCTCACTATTCCAGTAGGCACTGGGTATCAAAGTGTATTAGGTGAAGAAAGATATCAACAAACTACTAGTTATCAAAAGAAATAATGAGAACACTGACTCAATTTACACTACAGTTTAAAAATAAAAAACACTGAAATTCTGGTGAAAACAGAAAACACAGTCATATTTGATAATAAAACTCATAAATGGAGAAAACATTATTATCTTTTTTTATTTTTAGAACTGGTTTAGATAGAAGACTTACAGCAGTTGTGTGCTATTTACAACTGATCCTGAGGATCAAGTTGGACATGAATTTCAACTACATATATATTTTAAAAAAAAAAGAACATCAGCATTCTTAGATGTTTTCTTCTTTTAACTACAAAAACACAATCAGAACATACTTGCTTCAGATTCCAAATGGATTTTCCAGTTATAATAGCAAAGCATTTTTCATTTTCTATTATTTCACACGTTATCTCTTTCTTTATTTCTTTTTTGACCTGCACTCTAGGCAAAAAATAAAAATACTAATTCAAGGTATATTATTTCTACTTTCCTAGCTAACCAGGTTTTTCTTAATTTTAATCTTTGTTTTCAAACTAGTAAAAAGAAGCTTCACCATCCTTGCATTTCACTGGAAGCTTAGTCTTCACCACTATTACTTCCTTTCCTGTCAATCTAGGATCTCCTTTGCACCTGTGATTCACTTGCCTCTCAGAAAATCCACCAAAATTAACTTTATGGGAATCTACTGGCTTCTCTAGGTGCCCATTTACATTTTGATGTTATTTTATTAAGACTTCTAAAATGTTTTACAACTACATGTTTCAGTAACTTAAAAAAAGAATTTCTATTCAAACTAGTGTCTGAATACATAAAACAGAAACATGAAAAGTTACTATGCCATCTCTATTTTGAATGAACATGCAGAAATTCAAATCACTCACTCATGAAAGTTCACTTTAGGATTGTGTAGTACATATATTATGTGCAGTACTTTAGGACTGACGGTGAACACCATTCTCCAGTTTAAATTTTCTCAGGATTGTGAGAAATACATTTTGCAATAAGAAATAC
>PVHY01000251.1:64026-230803 GCA_004024945.1 Uropsilus gracilis
ATCCATTGTTCCAATTGAAGACGCTTTCACTGTGCTAGGTTAGATCAGTCTAACAGACTATTCTGTACCCAGCTATAACTGTTAGTCCGTACGTAATTCTCTTTAACGTATTCAAGGAGAAATTCATGTAAGAATTGGGATAGGATGGCAATTTCCCTGGATGACTCTTTTACTCATTCTTCAAGTATATTAAGTATTTTCGTTATAAAACTAGTAAATTACTATAAACTTACTGATAAAGATAAATACAAGTAATGCTAAAGTACAAAAAAAAAATAAAGTATCCCTTGATTTTCCAGCATCCTTCATACATACTTTCTACAAAACAAGGATACATCTGGACCATTATTTCCCCAAACTCTACTTAGTGGACTTATATAAGTAGACAGCATATGCTTTATACATTATTTTACTTTATAAATGCATGTATTATATTAATATATGCATTATATAGTGTGTTTTCAAATATATAATCTTAAACATAATTATTCATCTATTTTCTTTTACATATATGGAATCACACTGCATATTATTTTGTGAGTTTCTTAAATTTAGCTTTTTTAGACAGTTTTCTACTTTTTTAGCCTACAAATCCAAAATTTGCATAATTATTTCTTATCTTCAGATACCACAGATATTTCCTAACTTTTTAACCAAATATTCTTAACTAAATTGATCATTTTCTTTCAGTACCCAGGAAGATGAGTGATGCAGATTTTTAAATGTGCTATAAGTTATTTTTCAATAAAACACAAACATACTCATTAAAATATGTACATTTAATAAGTCAAGGTGCAAAAGTAATAAAAACTGAAATTTAGTTTTATAAAGAAAAGGCAATAGAATATATAGTAATCTTTTAAAGAATTAGAAAAATTAAACACAGTTTATTTGCTGACTCACCTAGGCAAAAATTGCAAAAACAAAAAAGTTAATGAAAAAATACTTTTAAAGAGTTCTTAGCAGCTTTGGAAGAAAAAGTTTTTGAAACAGTTTGCCACAATAATAAAACAAAGAAACACAAATAGTAGATCAGAATAGCAACATGAGATTCAATTAAAATCTATAGAAGTGGAAGCTGGGCACGGTGGCTCGTGCCTGTAAGCTTCAGCCTATGAAGCGGCTGGGGCTAGGGATCGCGGTTCAAGTCCTGCTTGGGGCAACACAGTGAGACCTAGTCCCCCAAAATAGCTGGGAGTGGTGGCCCGCACCTGTAACCCCAGCTACCTGGGAAGCTGAGGCTGGGAATTGCTTGAGTCTGTGGTACCCTGGGCAACGTGAGCCTGCAGTTCCACAGGCAAAAATAGTGAGACCTAGTCTTAAAAAAAAAAAAAAAAATCTATAGTAAGTGGATCTAGTCTCCTCTTGTACATATAAAAACACCAGAGTAATGTGACTGTTACTTTTGTTTTCTAATAGGCAAGAGATTGCTATATCTTCAAAGCAGAAACTGGAGTCAAATCAGTTGGGTAGCTAATGACCATAAAATTTATTGATTAAAAAAAAAAAAACCCTGCCATTTAATAAGATATGCATATTATCAAATGTTAGGTTTTATTATTATCAAAAGAAATTGATAAAGGAAATACCATGCCTTCTGGTTGAAAATATACTTCAGCCGGGCAAGGTGACTCATGCCTGTAAGCTTCAGCCTATGAAGCGGGGCTTAGGGATTGCGGTTCGAGTCCCGCCTGGGGCCCATAGTGAGACCTAGTTCCAAAAAAATAGCTGGGCGTGGTGGCACGCACCTGTAATCCCAGCTACCTGGGAAGCTGAGGCTGGGGATTGCTTGAGTCTGTGGTACCATAGGCAATGAGAGCCTGCAGTTCGATGGGCAAAAATTGCTAGACTGAGTCTCAAAAAAAAAAAAGAAAGAAAATATACTTCATTTTTAAACTTCTGTGAAAAAATTAAATGTTCATCCTTATAAATGAATATGGTATTCATAAAGGGTGGCATGATTTAGGAAAACCCATGGCTACATAAACATTACCGGTGATCATTACTGGTGATATTTATAGCTGATAAAGCTTTCTGAGATACAGTGAACTAAATACTGTAGCTTTAACTGAAATTTGAATGTTATAAACAGATATCTGGCTCTGGCCTGAATTCTAATACCATCAGCAGAACAGAGATGGAAAGCATAAACAAACCTTTTAACTAGATTACAGTCTCTAAAATGGCCAAGAAATCTTTCAGTACAAACTCCTGTGTGACAAATGTGAAAGAAGACAATTTTAGAATAATGCTAAAAAAATTGTTTAAATTCCTTTCATTACTGGAACATATCTGATTTTCTAAATATTTTGATGTTCATTAATGAAAAATTTTACATAAGCTAAAATTTTTCTCTTATATAGCAGCAGTTTTTTAGATCGGTATATCCCAACTAAGGAAGCTATATAAAAAATCAACTTTCTTTTGCCGAATGTAGAATACTCTCTTCTCCTATCATCAATGAATGTATACACAGTCTAGATAATTATTCCTAGATACCAGAAATATTAGGAATGAATTAATGGCTAACAGATTAGAGGGTACTTCTTGAATCAGATGTAGAAAAAACAATAGTGAATACAAGAAAAAAATCTAAATATAAGTTAGTACTTAGGATAAATAAATTTTTATTTTAGGTTCTGTCTAATTTCTAAAGGATAGAGAGTTTAAAAAAGCAGGGATGAGGGAATAACACAAGAACATACGTTTTAACAGTAGCACCATACAAAAATTGTTTCTGTCAATGGAATCTTAGTTGATTCGCAAAGAATTCAGTGAAGCATGGATGTGCAAAATTGTTTTGTCATTGCAAGTCACTGAAACTACATAGCTCACTAAAACCTCTAAAACAACACATTCTAGTTAGTTACTAAAAAACACAATTCAAATACAGCTTCTTTAAAGAAAAGGTATATAGGTTACCTGAAAAAAGGCCTCAAACGTAAATTTATTACATACAACTTTGAATGAAATATATACTTTTCACTAGGTATGATATCATTAGTTATTTTCTTTCTCATTATGGCCAGTTACATTGGAAGATACACTTTCTGATATCTTTCTGATATACACAGATGCTTGGTTCTCACTTTGTCTCTCTGAAGTGTATATTGAGTCATTATAAGTTTTGAAATTCTTACTGAATTCTCATTGAATATAGAAGTACATCAAATAAATGTTGAAGTTAAGAATCATTATTTTTAACTGAATTACCTTTAAGTTGCCTAAGGTAACTATTTGGGACCAAAGATTCTATTGTGATTGTTTTAAAAGCAAGAAACCAATTTATTACAAACTTTCCTTTCTGAAATATAATAGATGATGCAGACTCATTAGCATTTAAAAATATTTCTGAACCTTACAGATCATAATTTATTATAATCTGTATCATAATCATAATGCTGACAGGACTAGAAAGTCAATTTAAGTACACAAAATGAACATATATTTACTTAGGATGTATAGAAAGTATTGATTTAGTAAAATATATTTTTAAAATATTACTTTTTGGTTCTAAAAGCAAAAGATGTACTGTCAACCTCATGAGTTGGGTCAAAAGGTATTTTAATTCAGTAGATATTGAAAAAAATAACTGATAATTCAGGCATCTACAGACTAGCAATTTGTGCATATTTACACTAAAAATCTTTCTGATCTTTAGTAATAAAAATAGTACATTAAAACATAATACTATGAATATATTGTAGTCATGAATATATTGCTAAGATAGCGTCTACTAGGTATGTTTATATATACTTAAAAGCATTAAGCAATATAAACTCCCTTTATTTATAGGTTTCCACTTAAAAAGTTGTATAAAACTTTCTACAATTTATTCAGTCACAATGTTTTGGAAGCTCCAAACTTCATACAAAAATTATATATGTAATAGCATGCGAGTTGAAAGAAGTTCAATATGTACAAGATACATTTGTCTTTGGTGCAAGAGCAGATTGACTTAATACGTATTTTCAGTTGTTTGCATCTGAGTTCACTATAAAGGACGAGAGATTTTGGGCTTGTGTTTTGGTCATCAAAAACTTTAAGACATTCCCTATCATTCTAACAATAAGTTAGTGGGGCCTTTGTTTTACTACTAACATAGAAACTGAGAAAAAAATGAACGTTGTGACAATGTCTCGAAATGGACAGCTTTAAGGATTTACTGTGATGGAGTATTTTGCTGCTTTATAATGACAAAATTCTGTTTTGTAAGTAATAGGTTTCTGATTTACAACCTGAGGAGAATGTTATAAAGTTCACATGACCACTGTAAGGAATGATTAAAACTGATATATTTGTCAGTGTTAGGCACTTAAAATAACTGTATGTAGGATTATTGCGAATACAGAAAGTTGACAATGAATATGAAAAAGATCAAAATTGATTTCTCATATAACTTTGTAAGACACTGTACTAGTAAGGGATGCCCTATTATTATTATAATAATAATTATTATTATTCTGAATCAGTATTATTCTAAGGTTATAGATTAAGGAAGACAAAGAAAATCTCTTTATCTAAGGTATTTTTAAATTACATATGGATGTCATCCAAGGACTAAGATAATATATATATATATATATATTTTTGAAACATTTAAGAAACTGGCAGTTCATTTAACTGTTAAAGAAACAGTATCACAAAATAAAAGACTGAAAATTGCAATTGACAGAATTAGAACTGGGAAGTTTCTTGTGAGACTCTTGCAGGAATTTATCTAGTGCACATTAAAAATGCCAAACCTCCTAGTGTATACTAAAATTACGTCATGATAATTAAATCATACTGTCAGTTTAAACTATAACAGAAAATAACTGAAAGTTCAAATGTGATAATAGCCAATGTCTTCCAATGAACCAAAAAAGTTAATTTGCTGCATGTGCTGTTTAAAAAATAATTTTATGTTCAGAGTTTGGGTTTTTAAAAAAAAAAAAAACGTAATACTTTAATAAGAGATTGGTCATCTTCAGATAAAAGGATATAGCAATAAAATACCAGAAAGATAGCCATATAGACTATTTTCATGGTCTGAAATTAGTGAATTATATACAGAATAAAAATCTTCAGAATATAGTATTAAGGGGAAAATTTTTCTTTATATTTTCTATCTTAATAGAACACAGTGATATCTTACTTAACATGCACTTTTCCACCTACAGTATCCATTTAGTTATATAAAATTTATTTAGGTAGAAACATCAAAGTAAAGTGTGGCCAGTATACTTTTGGAATACAATTAAGATATTTCTTCACATTAAACTTTAGGGGACCATCCTTGTTTTTCAGATGCCTAGCACAGTGCCTGACAGACAGCAGATGCTCAATAGATGTTTAATAAAGGCTAAGTACAATCTGTTTTGCACATACATTCAAAATCCAGACAAGTTTGCAATGGTACATAAGTTGGATATAGGCTTTCTGGCTGACTTCATGGGGTCCCATTGAAGACTAGCAGTAAATCTTCATATCCATAGAAAACTGGAAAGCTGATAACTGTCTGGGTAAGGACCAAAAAAACAAAGTCAGGGAAACATGTCACCTAAGTAACAGTTGCTTTATAGAGCTGGTAAAAGTGGCCTAATCAATCCAACAACATATTGTACCAGTCATTCAATGAAATGAAATTTAAGTGTGACCTGAACATTTTCTTATTTTTAATTGGAACTTTCTGGATCATCCCTTTTTAAAAATAAGTCACTTTTGTCTGCATCCAGTACAAGGTTTAGAGGAATGTTATTATTTCTTCTGTAGATACTATAATGTTAACAGGATTTAATTTGACTACTAGAAAAAGTGAGAGCCAAAGTAAAGAATAAGAAAAAAAATTACACCATAGTGAAAAAATTGTAGCAGGGGGCAAGGACAAAGGAGGGAAGGAATCCTATATACGTAAATAAAAAAAATTCAAACATTCCTCAATTATTACGCCAACCAACCAGTAGGGCCTACTGTGCACCAGACACTTGAAGGATATAAATATTACAAGACAAAAATCTTTAGCTTTAAGTATTTTATAGAACAAGACACAATTAAATACTTATAAGATAATATACATTCTTCTTATATATAGGGTTCTTAATACAAAAGTAAGAAGCATATTCACTGGTTAATTGGAAATGTTTGGGGAAACAAGCATTAGGGAAAGCTTAAATACTTAAACAGTCCACAGTGAGAGAAATCAATGCCTCTTTGCAACAACAACAACAACAAATGACTGCATTATAAATGGACAAAATTATGGTTTTAAAGCTGTTTATCTCAAAAGAAAAATATGGACAACCCTTTAGAGCTATATTTACAAGTATGCATGAGAGTTATGTATCTAACAAAGGAAAACAAGGTAGTATACAGCACAATGAATGTCAAGAGGCCTGAGTTATCTAGTCCATGCTGTACCTACTGATAGGCCTTGGAACACTGGGCAAGTTCTTCAACCTCTATCCTCCAGCAACATGAAAACAGAAAAGTTGGATAAAGTGACCTCCCAGATAACAGTTATTTGAAAATTATAATCCTAAAATATACCTCAATATTCTAATGTCATCTACATGTAAACCAATATTCAATTTAGAAGCCTGGAATCTTCAAACCATAAAGGGTTAACACTTTGGGTGGGTGATAGGAATGTTTACAAAGGAAAACAGAAACTAAGTGAAGATATTATAGTCAAGACAAAATTTTTACTCAGCTGCCTACTGAGCAACTACCACCCCAATTTCTACATAATTCACTTTACTCAAAATTGATTTTTTCCCTATGCTCCACTTTCAGTACTTTACATTAAGGTTGCTGAAGTATTAAGGTGAGGACAAAAAATCCTAGGTAAGCTTGGGATCATGGCATTGTTGTTGGGAGTAAAACTTGAACTTGGCACAAACTTCTGCTTAAGTGCACCAATTACATCTTAAAGAAAGGTAAGAAACTATTCAAAATTTTAACAGAATGGAGGTGCATAAGACAGTATTGTTTACTGCTATACAGCTTTTTATTTTTTGTTCTCTTTAAATGTCTACTTTTGCACACAGTAATTAAAATTTTACAGAACAAGTTTTGACATAACCAATGTTTTTCTGTCACTAAAATATATTATGTTTTGGCTTTAATCATCAAGAAAATAAAGAAATAAAATTATTATGTTTTTATAATATTTATGTCAAATATTCTTCCAGATTTATTTTTCTCCAACCCTTTCTAGCTGATCAAATTGCTGTTTTTATATTGCTAGTCTGATAACAAAATTGCTGTTTTACAGAAGAATATTTTTGCTGACATAAATTATGGGATCAGAGATATCAATGCATTTACAAAAAAGAAAGGGAGGGAGGAGGAGAAGGAGGAAGGAAGGATGACAGAGGAGGGAGGGAGGGAGAGGGAGGAGGGAGGGAAAGAGAGAAACAGAAAGTGTATCAATATGTGCATCCATCTTCAAGGAAAGGATAAAGAAATGTATGTATGAAACAAAATACCTCTTTCCAGTGTAAGCCCCAGTAAAAGGCCTGTATCAGAAACATACTTCCGAGTACTTGTGAAATAAAATACAGCACTGAATTTGAAAAACATTCACTAAGAATATACATTGCAAATCAGTGATTAGTATCATGACTTAATTCTAAATATCTAAATCTGGATTTATCTTTAATTTTCCACCTAACAGCAATGAATCTACAACCTCATGACTCAAGGAAACAGATTTCAGAAATGTATCTCCTTTCATATATATGTCATATATATGTATATATCATATACATATATATGGTGAACAATTGGTTCAGTACCCCCAGAGATGAAAAACTCATCTCAATTTACAACAGAAAATAAATAATTCAGTTAAAGCTGAAAGTGCTACCAATCCAGCAAACTATTGATGGAGAGGTTTGGCCTTCCATGAAGGCAGAACAACATAAAGTTTTCAATGGGGATTACTTGTGCAGACAAGTTACAAAGATAAGAAACATACCCAGATAAATTATGAAATAGCTAATATTCTGATCTTATGGAAAATAAGTATCAGAACCGTGTGTGCAGAGAGACAATACCACTGGTATTTAAACTTTAAGCATTTTAAGCTTGGAACTTTACATACTGATATACAAAACAAACATTAAACAAACAAACAAAAAAAATAAGTCAAAACCTAGCCAAAGGCCTCAATCAACTAAAATTTTGAAATTTTCTATGCAAGTCAGACAAAACAAAAAAAGGAAAATTAAATCCAGAAAGCAAAAACCAATCAAGTCTGTTCCAACACTGAAGTCAATAGCCAAATCACATACAGAACCAAAAAGGGGAAAACAGGTCTACAAATGGATAAGCAGCTCCAATACAATCCAGATCCCGACATTTTCCCACTAAGAAACAAATGCAGTGGCGCTTTCCTGAGGAAAGAGGAAAAAAGCTATCTAAATGAATTTTTAAGTGACATCCAGAAAGTGTCTGTCTTTCTCTTTCCCTGGTGCCTCATTGGAGGAAGGAGGGGGTTGTTTTTGTATTCTCCCCCACTGTAGCTAGACACAATCAGATGTTAGCTGAAGGAGAGAAACCAGTTTTGACAACAGCAAATAAATATAAAAGTGCCCTTCCTCCTCTGACAGGATGGGCACCCCACCACACACACCCCTCCCCACTCCAACCCCTCCTTCACTTCCCCACCCCCCAGCACCACCCCCTCCTCACCCCCGAGCTCCACTGCGTATGTGGTTTGGTGTTACTGTTGCCCCGGAGTAAAAGTCAGAGTCAGAGGAAGGCAACGAAGCCCCCAAAGACACACTTACCTTTCCTGCCCCCCACTTTTGAGTGCCTTCTCTGGAGCTGTGGAGGATGACACAAAGGGTAATAAAGAGGGGGAGTGGAGGAGGAGGAGGCGAAGGAGAAGGAGGAGAGCTGGGGAAGTGGCTGCTCCTGGGTGTAGTGAGATGTCTCCAGCCAGGGCCAAACAGCAGCAGCAGTAGCAGCAGCAGCAGCAGCACTAACAGCAGCACTAGCAGCAGCACTAGCAGCAGCAGCAGCAGCAGCAGCAAAGGGTCTGTGTTGCTAACAGGGTTTTGGTCTCTTTCTCCTCTCCTCTCACGGCCAAAGAGGAGGAGGGTGGAGGGGGCTCGGGAGGGAGGCTAGTGGTGGGGTGAGGGAGTAGGAGTCGTGGATGGGGGTTTTCGAAGAAGAAGAAACTCCTTCTCCTTCTCTCTCAGGCTCAATCCCCCTCTCTGGGCTCAGGGCTGGAGGGTGGGGGAAGGAACTCTGCCGCCTTTCCCCCCACCCCCCTCAATTCAAGGTTGAAGTGGGGTAAAATTAGTGTCCTGTCTCTTTAAAAATAGAAATAAAAGGTCCCCCCCCTCTGCCACTGCCTCTCTCTTCATCATCAGCTGCTGCTGCTGCTGGGGTCTCTCTGCTTGGGGGGGGAGGGGGGTTCGGGTAGAAGAGACGGGAGGCACTCACTGCGCATGTCCCTCTCTGACGGGAGGCTGGTTGGTTGCAGGCAGCAGGAGGGGGAGGGGAGGAAATGAGATGGTTTCCCAGAAGGCGCCGAGGCTCTCACGACCCGGAAGGCATTGTAGCAGGGGGGTAAAGGGGCGGGACGGAGAAGAGGAGGAAGTCGCTACTCTCTAACACTTCCAGCCCCCTCCGCGCTCCTAAGGGAAAGTGGAGGGACGGATGTGGGCGTGGATGGAGGCGAAAGACTGTCACGTGTCTGGGCGGGAGGCGGGCTGAAAGGAAAAGCGAAGCGCGCGCGAGGTACGCCGGGAGTAGTTGTGCACCATCGGTTGCAGCAGGTGAAAACCAGCGTACTGCACGAAAAGGTGAGCCTGTAAAATTGATTTCCGTAGTTGCAAGATCTCTTCGTAGGCTTGTTTAAGGCAGGCTTTTCTGTAAGATGTAATATGGGGTAAGCAAGCCTCAGGACGAAGTCCAGAGTGCCAGGGCGAAAGACGAATTGAAAGGGGGCTTGAATGGGAGGCTGAACAGACTGGAAATGCGGGAAAGGAACTCAGGTTTATCTAGGCCAGGAAGGCCAAGACCTGGCAAAACCCTGGCCAAGACCCAAGACCCAAGACTCACCGTGAGTCTGGTGACAGACCTGTCTGGTAGCAACTCCACGCCTGTGACTGCGGAACGTGGTCATGTTGGTTTAAGAAAGTAGCAGATATCTGGAGCCTCAGTGGTTCACTCTGGTGACTGCGGCTGCAGCTCAAGACAAGAGGGCCCGGTGACAGAGACAAGCTTCAACTTCTAACTTCAAATGCAATGCTCACGTTATCGTTTAATTACTATCGGTGCTTACCTCTCCATTCTCTCTGGAGTTCTGGAATGGCTTTGGGGAGGAAGCAGTAGGAGAATCTTGAGTGAAATTTCCTACCATGTTTTTGCATTGTTGCTGCAACCCAGTGCCTAAACTGCTATCAGAGGTGGGGAGGGATGGAAGGAGAGAGGGAGGGAGCGAGGAGGGAGGGGGGAGGGAGGGAGGGAGAGGGGAGGGAAGGGGAAGGAGGGAGGGAGGAGAGAGATGGAGGGGGAAGAGGAGAGAGGGAGGGAGGAGAGAGAGGGAGAGGGAGGGAGGGAGGGAGGGAGGGATGGAATTGTGTAGTCCTTGATAGTGAGCCTTCCGTGGTAAGGACAGAAGAGACAGTCTCCCCTTCCTATAGTGTAATTGAACGATTTTTCGTGGATAGTTTAAGCTTTTTGGATAATTGATCCAGATTTTGACGCTTTGGTACTTAAATGTTTCCTCTCTTTGCAGGAAATCATGTTTTACTCATAAGATTAGATTAATTAAAATATAATAAGTCATGAGTTTACATTAGTAAACTTTTAGTAAAATAGTGGGTTTGTTTTTTTACATTCACTTCATACATCTTAACTAAAAACATTGTGATCTTTCACTTTTGTAAAAGCACTTTGAAAAATAATCACAAAGAACTTAAGATTCCTCGTGTTGTTGTTATTTAATTCTGTAATAGGTCCATTAGAGTACACTATCAATTAAAGGTGCTATATATTTTCTACTTTTTGTTTAAGTATTTTGGCAATGGACCTAATGTATGCATCATAGTCTAATACTTTTTGTATACAGAGGTGGAAAAACTCTAGGCTTCTGTGCCTTAAAATTTTCTTTATATTGAAACCAAATGTTTGTCACTTTTTAAGAAAATTACTAGCAAAGCCATGAAAATTTAGATAACAATCTAAAATTCTTTTTTATGGTAAAAGATTGAATGTACAAAAAATTCTCATATATGTGAAATGTAATGATTAATTATAAAGTGAAAAGTCTGTAATCACAAGTCAAGAGCGGGACCATTGCTGGCACCAGACACATTCTTCCCCCATCACTCTTCACTCCTCCTCCATCAGCACTACTAAAAGTTAATCCTAAATGAATTTTTATGACAATCATTGACTAATTTTCTTTCGAGTAGTTTTTTAATCACCTGTATTTTTTAATCACAATCTTAAACATTAGTTTTGCCTGTAGTTTACCTCTATGTAGACCTAATAAACATTAGGTGTAATTTTTCCCATTTTGTAATTTTTCCGATTTGATGTAGTTGGCATGTTCAGTTTTATTAAATATGTTTTTCATTTCTAAATAGCGACATCTTTAGCGTATTGCATATAATGTAGTCTTTTTATACTAAATCACAATTTAAATAGTTTGATATTAATGTACATTTAAACTATTTTTTAGCTTTATGAATAACGCTGCTATGAATGTTCTCACATGTATTTTTATGCAGTGTGCATTTTGCAGAGTATGTTTATCTACAACTCCAATAGATATGCCAAACTTTCCCAAAATGGGACTATCAGTTTGACTTCTGCTGTATCATAAATTGCTATGCTCTACAGTCTATGAGTTGATATTTTTCATTTTTTGCCAACAAGATAAACGTAGCTTTAACGTAGCTTTATGTCATTGTTTTAGTTTTTATTCTATTAGTATGAAAATATTGTAAAGTATCTCAACTCTTTATTGTGATTAGATCTTGAAATCACAGTAACTTAATTTTGCCTTGTTTTAAATTTTTTTAAGTGTGGATGCTAGAAATTTTAAATTTATTTAAATTTTGAATTGTGTGATATTGTATTACAGTTTATTTGGGCATTTCTGTTCTCTACCATAACTGCTTAATATTTTGTTCCTATATTTACCATTTCATTTCTACATACAATCTGAATTTTCTTTGTAAATCTTTTTCCTTTTGTTTCAGTATACTCATTAAAAGTTCCTTAGTACAGATCTTCCATTAGCCAATTCTGTTAATTTTTTGCTTATCCTACAGTGTTGTTTTTCACTTTCTATCTTGAAAAATGTTTTAGGGGTGTTAATTTATACCATTGTGGTCATTTCTTCATCTGTTTGATGATAATATCTGTTTGTTTGGTTTTTTTTTTTTAGCTTATAAAAGGTTAGCTATTAATCTAGTTTATGTTTTGGGTTTGGTTCATTGAATTTGTGAATCAGTACCTTAAACATATCACCTTGATTTTTAATTCTATTTATTTAATCATCCAGAATTTCTTCCAAAGTTACACCCAGATTTTTTTCCCTAGAATATTCAGTTCTCTTGTGTAGGTCAATTGCTATATATAGTTATCCCCATGCAGGTTCTAACCTATGGTGGATCCTATTTTTATATATACCATTTAAGGCTTTATCTTGCGTAAACCCTTATTTTATTTGGTCATAGCCCCAGTAGCTGTCTGAGAAACAAATGTTTTCAGGCTCAGGCATTATATTTGTATAGATGTGTTTATTTTACCCTGGCTGTTAATTTGGTTGCGCGTAGAATTTTAAGTTGGAAATGTTTTTAGTAAGGGATGCTTATATAGGAATTCTTACATCTGATAAAGAATCTGAAGCCATTGTTATTTTTACTCCATTTTTCCTCCTCTGGAAAATTCTGCAATCTTGTTGGAAGATTATAACTTTGCTTATAACAGGTTGTCTTAGTAAAGTCATCTAACCCTCATTTCCATGAAAATTTCTGGTACTTTTTCTGTAATTTCCTTACCATCTGTGTGTCTTGGTTCTGAAACTACAATTAGGCATTGTGCTTCCAAAGCTATTATTTTTTTTTCTCACATTTTTTTCATTTTTTCCTGGTCTTTTGCTTCCTGCTTTCTAGAACATTTACTTTTTTTTTTTCTCAAACTTTAACTTTCAATACTTTTGTTTCTGCTATCACATTTTTATTTGCCAAGAACACTGCCCTCCCCCCTTTTTTGATCCTTTCATTATATGCTGTTTTTTCTCATTATGGATTTAGTTGAAGTTTGGTTTTCCTACTTACTGTTTGTTTCCTCTAAGTTATTCCTGTCCATTTGTTTTGTTTATTTTCTTCTTAATGACTTTACTTATATAGATTGTAATTCTTAAATGTATGTGTTTATGTAAAAGAGATTAGAAAGCTCTTACAGATTTTTCTGAATGTGGTAGGGGTTTTCTATCCTCAATAGTTTTCACTGTGGAAAATTTTAACTAGGGCATATTTTTTTTGTGTGGGGGTACCCTGATGCCACTTTCTTTTGGTATTTAGAAAATTTTCCTCTTGGGCAAGTTGGAGTAAACTTTGAATGATTTACAGTTCTCCTGCCTGTTAGTGATTCTTAACTGTGATGACATAACCATCTACACCCCTCTCCCAGAATATTTTTTAATGTCTACACACATACTTGATTATCAAAAATAGCTTGCCTCTGAAAATTGGTAAATAGAAGCTGAGCTTACTATTGAATATCTTCTACTGCAGAGGCCAGCCTCCTGCCCCAAACCACAAAATATCCGTAGTATCTTAGCAGAAGAAACAAAGATGTAAGCCTGATTGTTTTCACTTGACCCTCATACTGCTTGCTAGAGAACTCAGGAATCTCATCATATCGTTGCTTTAATCTTTGATACTCTCACATATCTGTGCCCTCGTGTAGAGTGTTTCTATATATTGTCTACAGAACTATTTTCTGATGGAGTTTCATAAAACTTTCTTTTACTTATTTTTACACTGCACGTCTTTTGGAGAAGACAGTGAATTTGGCCGATTAAAATAGTGGATTTTTAGTGACTTTAATGTGTATGTGTTTATCCTTTTTGAACAGAATTGACTGATGAGACTGGACAGCCGTATACATTTTACTAAATGCTTAAATGGGAAAAAAATACATGTACATTTAGCTGTATTAATAGATAAATAAAATATGGAATCAACACTTGTTTCCCATGTCTTTTTTTTTTTTTTTTTTAGTTTTTTTTCCTCCTTTTCATGTCAACTCCAGGACTATATATTTATTTTGTTCTAGGATTGTTTTTCCTAATTTGATTTTTTTCAATCTCGTAGTCTCCTAGTCTCTCTCCTCACCTCCAGTAAAACAATGGAATGTTGATCTTTAAATATTTCCTTGATTAATTTGGGGATTGAGGTTAGTATAAAGCTTGACCTAACAGTTGAGGTCAACATTGTGAAGACTGAATTTCTAAATATATTAGTTACTCATTTGATATAACATGCATACATTGATCTCCCATTTGCTTTCCAATTTTCCATCTTTTCATTTTTGAGAAGATAGATTTTTCTTAAGTAGATAACTCAGAAAATATAAAGTTATATTGCTCCCATGAAACAGTCATCTAGATTTGTATATGTCTTAGTCAACTACTTTGTAATGAGGAAATTCCAGAGGTATTTTCCCTGAAAGCTGGGTTGTAGCTAGCATCTTTGCTTTATGTTATATACCCTCATAAAATGAAAGTTTTGCTTTGTATTGCAAAGTTCTTTGGGTGCCCCCGGGGGTGATAAACTTGTTTAGTGCTGTGGTCACTGTTAACAAGAAAAGATAGAGTCCAAAAGGTTTTCTTATTTTTGTATATAAATGTTCTTCAATTGTCTGGTTTCTTTAAAAACTACAAAAACATGTCTTTATTTAAAGTAGTTCACATTTCCCTTTAGTTATTTCCAGTGTTCCACAACCATTGCTATCAGATCATAGTCAACTAAAACAGATTTTGCCCATGTATTTTATTTTAAAAAGATTTTTTACTGGGTTGATTAGTCTGGATTGTCTATTCTCACAAATCTTATACAAACATTTCATTCTAACAAATCATATGTACATTTGTATAGATTTATATAGATTTCTGTGTGTATTTTTGAGTATCATGGTTCACTGCAGGAGAAAGTAGAAATTGTGAATTTGATCAATCCAAATACACTTTTAATTTCACAAAAAAATGAATATAGGTAATTACCATTACCCCCATTCTTTTTACCTCATTTCCTTTACTAGCTTGTGTGTTAGTTTATGTTTGTTAGAATTGATGAGCTAGTGCAGGAACATTGTTAATTTAAGCACATAACTTTCAGTCTTTGAGCTCTGCATTATGAGTTTTGAAAGATGAGTAATGTGTATACATTGACACTGTTACTTAGAATAACTTTACTCCTTGAAACTCCTCATTCTACTTTCACTCCTTGTCAACCTCTAATCTTTTTAAATATCCCATTAGTTTTGCCTTTTCCAGGTCTGCTTGAATTGTAAAATATATATCCTTTTTAGGTTGACTTCTTCCCCTTAGCAATATGCAGCTAAGTTTCCTTATGTATGTTTATGGTTAAACAGTTCTTTTTCACACTGTTATTCAGAAGACTGTATGGGTTTGCATTCTAGTCAACAGTGAGAGTGTGTTTTTTGGATTTAGACATCCTAATAGAGATTGATTGACATATCACTTATTTCATACTTAGTTCTCCAGTGACTGATAATTAAGCATATTTTCGTATACTTATTTGCCATCTTATTTGATGATGTATCCAGCACTTTTGTCTAATTCTTATCTTTGTGGTTTATTATCTTTTGAATAGTTTTTGAGTGTTTTATCAGATGTATTTTACAAGTATTTTTCCCACTCTGTGTTGTCTTCATTCTCAGTGACTTTATTGAAACTGAGAAACTTTTAATTTTATCTTATTTGTTAATTTTTCCTTTCATGGATTGGACTTTTGTATGTTTAAAGACTCATCACCAAACTCCAGTCAGCTAAACTGAGAAAAACCTCTATACCTTTTTGAGGAGTCACAATTTTATGTTTTACACACACACGCACATTCGTGCACGTTTTTTTTTTAATTGGATTGTCTAATTGTTCCATTATTATTTGCTGAGAAATAGGAAAAGACTTCTCTTTTGAATTACTTTTGCTGTTTTTTTTTTTTAATCACAAATCAATTGACTATATGGATCTTTATCTAGGCTTTCTTATATTCCAGTAATTTTGTTTCTCACCATTACCACACTTAAGCTAGCTTTAGAGAACTCCTTGAAAAGGAGTGGTTTTCCCCCCTGCAAGTTCTTACTTTTGTCTTTTTGCCTTTCTATGTGTAAAATCAATTCATCAATATCCACAAAATAGCTTCCTAGAATTTGGTTTTGTTTCCATTGACTATGTAGATTGAAGATAGGAAGAACTGACATCATAATAATGGTGAGTCCTCATTTTCATATACATAGAATGTCTGTAATTATCGAGAGTTTCTTAGATTGTATTAACTCTTCCCTTAATTTCTTTCATTAGATTTATGGTGGAATCTTTTGGGTATTTATGTAAATAGTATTGTTTTATTTTATTTTAAAAATCCATTTGCTCTTTACTGGTATTGGAACAGCAATTGGCAAGATGTAAATAATCTTGTGTCCTGGAACCTTGCTAAAGCTTATTAATTCCAATAGTTTCTGGTGTATGTGGATACTTTGTGGAATTTTCTTGTTATAAAATCATGCCAACTGTGAACAAAGATAATTTTTTCTTAATAAATAGCTTATTTTCTTTTCTGTATCATTACATTAACTAAATATTCCATTTTAGGATTCAGTAGTAGTAGTTTGTCTTTCCGTTTTTCTTGTTCTAAGTGGGAAGGCACATAGTTTCTCATTAAAAATGTTAACTGTTGATTTTTCTGATGTTTTTCACTAATTTGAAGAGGTAATCTTCTATTTCTAGTTTCCTGAAACTTTTGATCAAGAAAAGAAAAGATTAAATTTTATCAAATATTTTTTCTGCATCTATTGATTTTCACCTTTATCTTATTGATGTTATGAATTACATTAAATGCTTTAGGAATGTTCAGTGAACCTTGCTAACGGCAAAGAAATTTCCTACTTGTATAGTTTTTTGTTACCTTGTAAAATTCAGTTTACTAATATCTATTGAGGATTTTTAGTGTATATTCATGAGAGATTGGTTTATAGTTTTACATTTTTCTGATGTCTCTCTGGTTTAGTATTAGAATAATACCGACCATATTATTCCTTCTACTTCTGTTTCTGGCACAGATTGTAGAGAATTGATAGCATTTCTTCTATAAATATTGGACTTCACCAGTGTATAAATCCGGGCTTGATGTTTACTATTTTAAAAGGTTATTGAGTACTTATTTAATCTCTTTAATATAAACCTGTTGAGAGTGTCCAATTCTCTGTGTATACGCCTCATGAGATTGTGCCAAACAGAGATTTGGTTCGTTTCATTTAGGTTATCAAATTCTGTCCATATAGATGTCCATAGTATTCCTTAGTCTTTCATTCTTAATTTTGTTCAATTTTTAATTTAGATTGAAAGTTTTTTTCTTTTATGATTTTTTTTAAAGTTCTTTAGTCTGCTCTATTTTTTAATGTTCTTCTTACTGTGATTTAATTTGTTTTTCTTTTTCTAATTTCCAAAGATTGAAACATGATTTTAGGTCTTTTTCTGTTCAGAGATATGCATTTAATTCTATAAATCTTGAGTGGAATCTCATGAATTATTAGGTAGAATCTATATTTGTTTTTATTTCATGCTTTTCTATTTCTCTTGAATCTTCTTCTTGAACCATCTTATCTGTTTATTTAATCTCCATGTTTCAAAATTTTTCAACTCTCTGTTATACCAGTAAAGGTGTTGATATCTGCAAGTATAATAGTGGACACATCAATTTTTTTGTTGCAGTTCTGATTTTTTTCTACTTTCTATATTTTCACCCTCTGTTGTTAGCACACAAAATTTAAGATCTTTGCTTCTCTTTTGTAATGTTTTCTTTATTCTAATATATTTCTTCCTCTGAAATCTGCGCATTCTGAAGTTAATGTAGGTACAAAGACTTCCTTTTGACTATAGAGTATCTTCTTCCATCTCTGTACTTTAAATCTGTATGATTATATTTAAAATGGGTTTCATATAGATAACATGTAGTTCAGTCTAGTTTTTTTTACTCACTGTGACAGGCTTTGTTTTCAATTAAAATACTGACATTTAATCATTATTGATGCACTTGAATTAATAAATGCTACAATTATTGCTCTTTTCTCTGTTTTTGTTTTGGTTTTTCTTTTTAATCTTCCACTCTTTTTCTGACTTCTGTGATCATCACAACATGACAAAATCACTGTCAAGATATTTTCCAGCACTATCCCCATCCTCAAACAATGATACAATTGAAAACAATTCTAGTCCACTTTCAAGTTGTGCTCTACCATTTACCATCTGTACAGGGTATTCCTAATCCTTGGCAATCAGTGGGATGCCAGATGTTGCAGCCAGATTTCCCTCAGAGCCTCCATTTCCTCACTTTCTGGAAATTTGTGTTTCTACCCCTGTCATTTCATTATTTCTGAAGGACTTGTTTAGTTGACATTTCTTGAGGGCCAGTTTTACTGGCAACAAATTTCCTCAGTTTTTATTTTATAATACCTTTGCCTTTTAAAGGATCGTTTTGCTAGACACATAATTCTAGGTGTTTGTGGGGGTTTTGGTTAATTTTAGAATTCTGTGTATGTTGTTTCTTTATCTTTTTTGCTTGATGTCTGATGTAATCCGTACCATTTATTATAGGTAAGGTGTGTGTGTTTGTATGTGTGTTTTAAATTTCATGCTTCATGATTTTGTCTTTGACTTTAATACGCAGATTGTATACTTATGATATATAATATGCCTATGCCTGGATGTACAGGTATCTGTTTTTGCTATCTGTTTTGCTTGATGGCCTAATGATTTCGTATCTTTAAATTAAAAAAAAAAAATCTAAGTCATGATTCGACTGTTCCTCAGATTCTGTTTCTCTGCTCCTTCTGGTATTTATATTACATGTTAAACCATTTGTAATTATTCCATAATTCTCAGATTTTCTGTTCCTTGTTTTTCTGTCATTTTTCTCCTAATGGTTCAGTTTTGGAAGTTACTATTGATGTAACTTCAAACTCGCTTTTTCTTTATTCAGTTATGTCTACATTATTTAACCTATCAACGATACTCTGTTGTGCTATTTTTAATATCTGGCACTTATTTTTTCTTAGTTTTTGTTTTCCTGCTTCCATTTCTATCTATAATTGCAGGTTTTCTGCTTTTTCTGCTAGGACCCTTAGCATATTAATCATAGTTATTTTAGATTCCCAGTCTATTCCAAAAACTTCTGTCACAGCTCAGTCTTTCTTCAATCTCTTTAAACTATGAGGGCCCCCCCCCCCGTTAAGTATGTCTAGTAATTTTTTTTGAACGGCAAATATAATGCATAAGGTATAAAAATTACAATAAATAGGTCTTCAATATGAAATTGTTTATATTCAGCTCATATTATGTTGCTTATTGTATTTGTAGCTCTCAGAAGCTTAATTTTTCTCTTGTCTTTGTTTTTATCTCCACTGTTTTCTTTAGATTTCCGAAGAATTTTACTAAATAAAGTTCAAACTTTGTCTTTTTTTTCTTGTAGTCCCTGTTTTGCTTGTTTGTTTGGAACCCTACTGTGAGGGAAGAAAGTATCTTGTATTTCTATGACATGTTCCCAGTTTTCATGATTTGTATGTGTCAAGAGTGAGCAAGAGGAGCCCATTTCCCTGTTACACAGTTGTTTTCTTAGTATTTCTTAACAACCCCCCACCTATCCACTTACTTGCTCCTCCCAAACTTACCCCTTGCAGTGAATAAAGGAGGGTAGAGCTGTTTTGGTTAGGCTCTGATAAGACACTTTTTCTTGAGAATACATCTTGTTAAGGTTAAGTTGAATATATTTTTCTGTCTATAATCCAATATAACTTCTTTCCCAGTACCTACTTTGAAATAGAGTTGAATTTTCCCTCTCATTGCTCTTGAGAACCTAATATGCTTCCTAAATATAAAAACCAGAAACTATGGTTGCATCAATTGCATTTTAACTTTTTATTCCCTGGGACTCAGGGTGCAATTTCTGTTCCTGGGTTGCTGCAGTAAGTTATAATTCTTTGTATCTGCCTGTGTCCATCTACTTTTGAAAGAAAGTTTGCCCTGTATCTACAGTCTGTTACGAAGGGCTATAGTGTTATTCTATATAGTCAAGGTATTTTTCTTATTGAGCGAACTAGAATGTCGATCTTCAACATCACTACTCGAAAATCTTGATCTTTTTTGTAGAAAACATTAATTTACTTGACTTAAAACTGTACTCGTCAATAGAATATTTCAGCAATGCATTTTGTATGTATCATCAAAATACAGATTTTTAATGCAATGGTAAGCCTCCAGTTCATAAATTGTATATTTTCACAAGCATGGGTTAGCAAGACAATGTAAGCATGCCATTCAAATAGGTAAATTGACAGTTTGCAAAGTAATATTGAGCATTTTGCAATTTGAAGAATTTTATAGTCTAACTTTTATTGGGAAGGATAATATTGCTTAAATTCATTTTCTTCTAGGTACCACATAAAACTGACATAGTGAGATTTTTCTGTTGCTTGATTTCTCTGTGATATTAATAGTTTTAGTGGACATTTTATGCATGATTTTATTTATAAGTTTTTTTCCCTATTTCAAACTATAAAAGAATATTTCTAATGTTATAGGAGATGCTGTTTCTTTTCTATATGTTGCTGATAAATGTTGTATAAAGAGTTTTATGAATTTTGTGTGAACTTAATCTGTTAAGATGTCTTTGACTCTTCATCACCAAAGATGATGTCAGGAGCATGGAGTAAAGTCAAAAAACTTAGCATTTTTAAAGACTTGAGAGCTGTTTAAATTGCTTTGAACTCTTATATACATATATATTTATATATATATATAAATTTTACATATATAAATTTACTTGAGGTTATACTTTTGAGGACTCTTTCCATTTCTTCTGTGATTACTGATTTGTTCAGATTTTCTGATCATACTTTGCTTAGTTTTCTTTTTAAAAATTTTTTTTATGTTGTAATTGTTGTACAATACTGGTCATGTTTGCATGGTTGTATTGTACTCCTTATATTTAGTTTTCATTAGTTATTTTTCTAATAAATATTTCATCAATTTTGTATCTTGATCCTTATTTTGGGGGGTATAAATGTAGTTGCTGGACACTCAAAATCAAAACACACCTTTACTACTCATTTTCTTTGTCTCATAATCTTTGTCCTGCTACTTTAGATCTTACAGTTTTTCTAGAGTTCTGGTGGGTTTTGAACCCATATGCTTTATATTTTCCAGAAAATTTTTGACATTCTTTTCATCTCAACTTTTTTAGCTTTCCTGGTGTGACATAGCTCCCATTTTTATTGTTGTTTCTTTTGTAATGAAGTGAACTTTCTGGAGGAAATGAGAGTATACTGGTGTTCAGCAACCTTAAATGAGAGGTCTCATTTCTTCTGGGCTAACCTTTTGTTAGGTTCACTCACTCTTCTTTGCCTTTGAAGGAAAGGAAAAGACTACACTCCCATGTGCTTTCTCATCTATTAGCTTAGAAAGGCTCTTAAAAAAAAAAGTACCACAGATCCAGTGTTGTAGATCCTGTTGCCTTTTCATGGATATAATTTAGTTGTCATGATTTATTTAAGTTTTAGGAAATTGTTACAATATAATTGAATTTTTTTCAGTTGTAGGTCTAGATTCTCACTGTATTCACTTAATAGGATTGCTACCTTTGTTTATTGTTTTGTTTGGGGGAAGTTTTTGCTTTCTTGAGGGTAATTTTATTGTATTTTCCCTACCTCAATAGTTAAGGAATAGCATTTTCTTGAGGCAGAGAATGGTGTTTATGTGAGAAAAGATGTGTAAAAAAAGGCATTTGTACAGTTTATTTGAACCTATCTTTTCAGAGTAGATTATCAGTTAATTTAATTGATAGCCCTTTAATCTTGTTAGCAGGTACAGGGGGAGATTGCAAAAAATAATGACTATTTTATACCCAGGTTCATAAGCCTGGACTTGCATGCAACTGAATCTGTGAATAAATTTGTAATTTGGTTACCCTTTGGTGATCTTACTAAAAATAAGTGAGTTTATAACTTTTGTCTAGCACTTTGAATATTTTATTGTTTTAAAGTTGTCATTGTTGTTTAATACGAGAACCAGAAAGTTTTTTGAATATTCTGATTTGAAGTCAAAAAGGTTTTCCTTCGTGTTACATGTTATGTAAGAAAAAAATTCTAAAGCTTTTTTTAAAGCAAAAAGAAAAAACTAAACAAAAATATTCCTAGCTCTCGCCTTTAAAATGCTAATTATTTTAAGATGTTATATATTACAATATAAATGTTTAAACTTAAGTTTTCAAGGCAAAGCATAGTGGCAAAGTTACCTAAGTATCCTGATAGGGAAAGATTTTGTATTCATTAGTGTTCGTTAATAAATGCAGTTGGAGGGCATACTACTTTGGTTCCACTACTCATATTGTGGGAACTTATTTTGTTTCTTGCATAGTTGAAGAATCTTATTAAAAACTGTCATTCTTGATTTTTTTAGGAGAAATTCTAAGATTTTGGGGTTAACATGAATAATTGTTAGAAATTCTCAAAAGGTTTTGTTCTAAAGCAGTGTTATTTTCTATTTTTTCTTGCCAAAAATAGTTTAATTAACATTTGCTAATTAATTCACTAGAGTGGCAGCATATCATATTTACATAAATTCAACTGTGTGAGCATGTCAAAGGAAAAATTATTTAAAAATGGATAGGATTCTATTCATTATTATTCTTCTCAAATGAACATATGCCTTAGGGTAATAACTTTCAAGAAAGTATAAGAACTGTACTTTGTGGACTTTCCACGGTTTTCCAAGAAAACTTGCCATCATATACTCAACTCCTTACTCACTGACTTTATTATTAGATCGTGGGTCATAGGTCCAAAAAAAGTGGTATTTTCTTTTGATTTACAACTTGGTTACCTTTCCAAAGCTAAACATGTTAGTTTTGAATCAGGAGCTCAGTTCCTTCTCCTCTTCAGCGTGTCTGGTCAGATTCCACGTGCTGAAAGAACATATGGTACTTTAGGCCAGTATAATATTTAAATTGTTGTGAGATATATCAGTGCCGAATATTATAATACATTATCATTAAAATCTGAAAATCCTTTCTTTGCAAATTTGTGTTGGTTTTTTTTATTAGCCTATATAATTTGTTAATATATTTTGTAGACCTATGTTTTAAAGAAGTTCTCCAATATTATTTCCCATTTATACCATACAGAATTTATATTTCTCATCATTTTAAAAGGATATTCCGTGGGCAGTAATCACAAAATACTGTAGTAATTTATTATAAATGTATTTTTCTCTAAAGATTTCATATTTTTAAACTTTTGATTATCTCACTGAGAGTGTTTACTTGTTTGTGATTTTTAATTCACCATGTTCTTAGAAGCAACTCCATGGGCAAATTTAATAGTGGAATTCTAGTTTGTGCTTCACAAAGTTAGATTTATTTATTACTACAGGACATTTTATGTATCTATGCATGTTTATATACATGTGTTTGTATGTGTCTCCTTTGTGTGTATGTATGTAGTTCCAGGTAATCCTATGCAGTTATGGCATGTCATAAGTGAGAGACTATGGCTTTTTCTGGAAAATTTCAGACTTTTCTGTAGGAATTACTTGATTCATTTTTTGTATTAGACATGAAGTGTTTTTCTTCATATTAATCTCACTAAAAATATTTTCATATGTTTACAGATTATTAAACTTAGGATATATTTGTCCTGAGTGTTTTCTTAAATAAATTATGTTTTTGTGTGTTTATTAGGAACAAATGAAAAGTTTTATTGTACATTGTTCCTGATTAGCACAATTACTCTATTGCAGACTATTTTATCTGGGAAAAAAAACATGAAGCAGTTATATATGGAATTACACCAGCTCTGTACAGCTCAAGGAAACGTCTCACAAGAGACTGCTCCAACATACTATAGTCACATAATTTCAGTTACTTTCAGCCTGCTTAGGAAGTGCTTAGTAATGTTTGCTTGTCAACTTGAAATTTACACCAGTTTTGTCCCTTATTATGCCTACTTTCAACCTTTCTTGTAACTGCATTTTAATTTTTGCTTTGCTACAAATGCTCTAACTGAAGAAATATGTGAAAAGCAGTTTACCTGTAAAAAGTAGCGTAGCTGGGCATGGTGGCATGCACTTGTAATCCCAGCTACCTGGAAGACTGAGACGAGGAATCACTTCAGTCCACATGTTTGAGACTACCCTAGGCAACATAGTGAGACCTAGTCTCTTAAAAAAATAACAATAATAAAAAATAGCGTAAATATAGTCTATCCTTATTTTCGTTCAATGAATAATAACAAAATATGTAATAGATTTCTCCTAAAATACCTTTTGTCTTACATTATTTGATTGTTCTAATTAAGAACTTTTCTCTAACTGAAGAAATGCAGAGTTCTGACTTTGTTTATACTTTGAATAACATCAGTGATACAGATTTAGACACAGGTAAACAGTAGATTTTGTGTTTTAACTTTCACTTAAATTAATGGAGGTTGATAGTGGTATTATTTTCAGTGTTTTCCTTCATCATCATAAATGGTTACATTACTTTTTTTTTTAATTTACCAAGATTTTTCTTTTCAATGTATTAAATGTATTACTCCCCTCTGCTGGAGCTTTGGGGTTACACCTGGGCTGGAGCAGCATCCTGTACCTCTCAGGGGCTCATCCCATTCACCCTTGTTGGTTTGTTGGTGAAGGGGTGCCACTAGCCCTGGATGCTGGGGCTGTCTGTGTGGAAGGGCTTGCGAATGGGGATCATGTCCAAGCCCGACTGGTTGGCCTGCTTCTGCACCAGTATCTCAGTCTTCTCACTGACTCACAGAGGATGCTTTCCTGGGGTACAACCCTGTTAAGGTATTTTGCCACTATAGGCACACAGCACAACTGTGGGTTCACGTGTACTACAACCCTTGGGTTCCATTGGGCGAAGTCAACCACCTCTTGTTCCATAAACTCCTTGGCTCTGTGGAACCAACAGTACCTTGCAGCTGAGGCTACAGCTTAGATACTGTAGCTGCTGCACTTATTGACCCAGCCTGTTCTGGAGGACACTGGCAAGAAAGCGGCTCTGGGTCCCACTCACTGTCATGGTTACCGCTCCTTGCTGCTCAAATTCAACATAATTTTTGTTGTTGTTTTTTGCTTACTAAGCAATATGCTTTGAGAAGCAACCATTTTCCATTTCAGAAATGAGCCACAATTTACTGGAATGTCTGAGTTATTTATTTCATTTAAAACATTACGACAGTACCTTTAATAAGACAACTCTTTTCATTAGTTCCATCCAATGTATACATTGAATAGTAATATCCTAAAAAGAAAACATTTGAGAGTGCTGCTTATAACCTGTTTATCACTGATCTCCCACTCTTTCCTTTGGAATCTTGAGTTAGTGACTTGATATCACCTGCTAGCCCAGAAATCAAGTGAATATATTACTGTGACTTTATTTAGAAAATATTATGTGAACTTATGGTTTTTAAATCTTTATTTCTTAGAGAAATGTTTACAAATAGTTTTAAAATGCTTTCTTTACCTGAGAGTATTATTTTTTTTACAAACTGCTTTTCTAGGCCATTGATCTATATAGTGTAGTCAAGTTCAGGATTTTTTTTTTTTTTAGCTTGCCAAGTTTCCTAAGTCTTGGTATAATGTGTTTGCATTTTCACTTAATGTCGTAAGGTTTTTTAATTCCCCCATGTGATTTCTTTTCAGCCACTAGTTTTTAAGAGTGTATTATTTAACTTCTACTACATTTGTGAATTATCCATATTTTCTGTCTAATCTAATGTCAGTTCCTATAGTTGGGGAAAATATATGCTAAAATCTATGAAGACATAAGTTGTATCTTAATGTATGATAAACACTGGAAAAATGACCATTGTGCAACAGAAAGATTGTAGATTCTGATTTTTGGTAAAGTGTTCTGCCTCTCTCTGTTGTATCTAGTTGATTTGAAGTGTTTCAAGTACTCTGTTTCTCAATTCCATGTAGAATTATTATATAAAAAAATTATTAAAAGTCCATTATTAAAAACAGGATTTTGAAATCTCCAGATACTATTGTGGAGTTTCCTACTTTTCCCTTTTATTCTGGCATTATTGCTTTATGTACTCTGATCTGTTGTTTTGTGTGTAAATGTTTATAATTGTTATAGTTTCTGCTTTTTCCTTTTTGTTAGCATATCATTCATTTGTGCTTAATTGTTTCTTATTTGAAATCTGTTTTATCTGATATTAATATAGCTGCCTCTTTTGATGCATTGAATTTTTTTTCTGTTCTCATTTTCAGATTACATTCATGCATTTCATAACCACAGATATCAATTAAATCTTTTTTATTTTTTAAATTATTTTTATGCTGATTGCACACATATATTCTTCATCATTGTCTTATTTTATTTTTTGAATTGATTAAATCATTTATTGTACAATTTTGTTGTTGTGTACACACAATAGAGTAATTATACAAACCTGGATGGTATTGCCTACTCTTCTAGACTACACAGTGTAATTTGTTGTTGGTACCACCATTGTATATATGGTCCATCATTGAATGAAATGTTACTAGGTAATACAAGACTATACATGTATTTTGGGGTCTAAATTGAGTCTTTTGTTGATAACATATAATAGCTTATATTCTGCCAGTGTTTTCTTTTGATTTTAGAGTTACTTTCATTTATATTTGTACTCATTATTGCTGTGGAATATATTACTTGCGTCATTTTGCTATTTGTTTTGCATGTCTCGGCTTTTTTCATTTTCTACACTTCTATCTTTTGTGTTCAGTTGATTGTTCTTATTCTTGCTTTGGCAAGAAAACATTAAAATTTCATTCTCATTTCTTTTGTATATATTTGTGTATTTTTTTAATTACCATAAATTGCATTTAACATCCTAAAGTTGTAACAGTCAAATTTGAATTTATGCCTGTTCATGTTGATTTACTGCCAAAAAGTGTACTCTTTTCCATTCTTGATGTCACAGAATTGCATTGTGAGCAATTTTTAGTAATTGTTTTGATGCATTAAAAACAAAATGTAAAATGTCTGATGTAAAAAACAAAACGAGCATTTAAAAATCAAAGATAAACCAATGTTAGTTTTCAAAGTTATTCATGTACTTACTTTTATTGAGGCATTTACCTCCTTATCTGACTTTGAGTTACAATCTAGTGTCCTTTCAGTTCTCTGTGCAGGATTTCCTCAAGCATCTCCTGCATGGCAGTTCTTGTAACAGACTCTCTTAGTTTTTAGTTACCTGGGAATGTTTTCTCTCTCACTCTTGGACAGTTTGGACAGTAATTATGGATTGACATTTTTGTTGACACTGTTATCTTTAATTGAGTGATTATTCTGGCGAAATGAAATTTCAGTTTTGTTTGAATCCAAAGCCCCAAACATTGCTAGGTTTAAAGATACAGAGGAAAATCTTGGGAGGTCATAGAACTTTTTTGCTTGATCAACATAAATGGTTTGATTTTGAGAACATAGAAAACCATAAGCTAATCAGCCAATTTTGTACAGTTCAGAGAGCACAGTCACCTCATGTGGGTTATTATCTCTACTTATTTAATTGCAGTGCTATATCAATATTCTGTTAGAATTGGGTAACATAATGACCCTGAATAGTGATAGTTAGGTGCACAACCTACTAAAATGTGGTAAGTTATAAAAAAGTATTTTTTTCTTCCAGAAACCTGCATCTACCTGAGAGACCTTTTGATGTGCCTCTTCTTTTTTTCCTTATTTTACAGAATTTTTGAATAATAGGTAGTACTTGTGTCTGTATATATAAATCTTTGATATTTTACCTGGAAAAAATAGAGTACAGTGAATTATTGCACTTAAAGTTATGGCTGATATTTACACTTTGTGTAGAAGTTCAAATGCTAATCTGTCACATGCCCATGTAAAACAAAAATTCTTACCGGAAATAAAGGGCATCCACCCATGCTTCTATCCACTTTCCTCAGGGACTGGGTCAACCATGTCCTTGGAGGCTCAGCCCTCCCACTCAGCATCCCCAGACTGGGGGGCATTGCCAGATGGGCAGGCCAACAGGAGCCAGGGGCAGGACATAAGGGCTTTGGGTCTGGTGGAGGTCAGTGGGCATGTTGGTAAGGGTCACACCCTCTGGTCTCAGTTACAGCTAGTTATATTCCAAAGTCAGTCTCTGTACCCTTTTAAGATTGGATAATTCTATGTTCTTTTAGATGGTAGTCTTCAAAATTAGGTGTAGTCTCGATATAATATAGTTGTATGCTGTTGTTATACAGCAAGCTGAAAGGTATTTTTTTTCATTTGATCCATACCAAAAATAAAATGACTCAGTCTCAAGGACTCCCAGTAATTCATCCACATTGGTTTCCCCTAAGTTGTTCTGAAAGGAGGGTGAGAACTAACCTAAAATGAAGAGATTAAATTGACTATCTTTATTGAGTAAAAAAATTTTATGTACCATTTCTAGAATGGAAAAATACATGACATGTTGTCAGATAATGAGCTGTATATGGGAATGATTTGTTTGCATTTCTTTATAGTTATTTTTGAAAGTTACAAGGTTTTCCTAACTGGTCATTTTTATTTTTGGCATTTTATTTAATCTAATCTAAAATATACTATTTAGAGATAGTGAAGTAAAATCTAAAATATACTATTTAGAGATAGTGAAGTAATTAGAATCTCTGTCTAAGGGATTGCAACTGAGGAAGACACCATTATAACTACTCTTGAACTTTGTATAGCAGAAAAGACAGTTTTCATAATTACCAGGAATTATCAACATATTAAATAGGAGTGGGTATTTACCATGATAAAGATACCGTATCAGTTGATAACTGGAAACTCTTTTTGTGGTTGGATCTTGAACTTATTTAGGTATTTTGCTTTGTTTCACATGTATTTAAATGTCTAAAATCCCCAAAATAGTCATGGTAAGTAATGATCAATAAATATATTCAATATTTCACTTTTCAGTATTTCCTCATTTGTAAAATTATGAATTGTAGGACATTATTGTCATAGGGAAAACAAAGGTAGTTCTGCACTTAATATATAGCTTTAGGTAATACATTCTTATAACCCCGTCATTTTTATCTTTGTCAGTGCAGGAGTGAATTTTATTTATTTTTTTAAGATGTTGGTTTACCAAATTTTATATGTAGAAATGCAGGTTCATACGTCTTCAGATGTATGTTACCACACCAAATCCACCACCAAAGTATACTTAATTCTCCACAATAATTCATTGGACAGTTTGTTCTCTACCTCTCACTTTGTTCCCTACTTCGCAGCCTACCATTCTGATAGCCACAATTGTATAGTCAATTTCTAGGGTTTATTTTGCTTAAGTTTTGCATTGCTTTCTTTTGTTTCTTTATATTTTACCTAAGTGAAATGATGTAGAATTTGTCTTTCTCCTTCTGAATATTTCCACTTAGCATAATCTCTGACTACATCGATTGTCACCAATGACAAGATGCTCTGTTTTCTTATGACAAGGTGCTTTGTTTTCTTATAGCTGTGTAAAAAGGAATACATTTTAAGTAATTACTTTCTAACTTAAAATGTAGAGGTGCTCTGGGATAGAATAGTGAGAACCTTTGCACCATATATGTGTATTCACCTTTATGTATTTGTTAGAAATAAATAAAATAACACAAGACAGTAGAAAAGTCAGCCACAGCGGGGAAGATGGTATAAGGAGGTTCCTTGTTCTACTCCCAGGAGAATGATTGAAAGTAGTCTGGACAGACACGTGACTTGTAGCAAAGCTAGAGTACCTGCTGGACATCAGAGAGCAATATTAACTCTATGACAGAAGGGATACTGAGAAATTCAACTCAAGGAAACAAAGGTGAGTGGGGAAAGATGCCCACTAGGGCAGAGAGCAAGGTTCACATTGCATGCTTGTGATAGGTTGTTCAGGGGAGGAGGAAAGCTGCTTTAGTGTGGAAGTGATCTACTAACTATTGGGAGGTAGTTGGCAAAGGCTGGGGTGAACCAGTGAACAGGGCTCCTAGTGAGGAAGACAAAGTACAGAAAGGCATGACTTCCTCTTCCCTTCATTCTTTGAGGTGTTCAAACAGATACAGTTGAAGCAGATATTGCACTGGAAAGTGCCTGGAAGCCACCCTGAAAACCCATCTCTCACCCAGTGGGAGGCAGACTACAGAAAGGAAGCCTGTCAGTGCTCACATATCACTCACCACACACCCCAACTCATACTCATCACGCACTAATCAGGGAGCCTCCACAAGCCCATCCCCCACTCCCAGAAGAGGCTTTTACAGATTAGTTCTCCCTGACATCAGTGCCATCTGCTGGATAGTAGTTCAACCTTAATAAGACACAAATGGAGAGACAGGAAAATAGGACAAATAGCACTTAAAGTCCTGACTGGAATATTACAACACAAAGAACAGATCTCCTGTAATTACAAAGGCCTGGAAGATCTTTTCTATCAGATAACAGAGGTCAAAATTGCCATGATAAAGAAGTCAAAGAAATTGTAGTTTCATCCAGTTCAAGAAAATGAACAAAAACTCAGAAAAACAGTGAATGTCCTGTGAAATTAAATTAATGAATAGAATATTGCTAAGTGTAAGCATTGAATATTGAAGATGTAGGATATAAAAATATCAGATTTTTAAGAAGTCTGTAGAAAGCTGTAAAAGTAAAATGAACAAAATGGAAGATTGAATAGATTAATGCAAAATTATCCAGGTGGAATGAGACAGAGAAGAAGAAAAATTTGAGAATTTCCAGTTGCATAAGAAAAGGCAATATAAGAAAGATGAATATCTCTGAGGAAGAGAACAAAGAAATTATATTATTTAAAGAAATAATACAGGAAAACTCAAACCTAGAGAATATATAAATCAGTAATAACCCTAAATGTAAGTGGACTCAGCAATTCAAAAGACAGTGTCTTGGTGGATCAGAAAATAGAAATGAACTTTCTGCTCTCTCCAGGAAGCACATCCTAAGCTCCAAAGATAAACATCCGCTAAGAATAAAGGGTTGGAACCAACCCTCATGCAACCAGATGACAATCACAACTATCCCTATCTCCTAACTACCATGAAACTTGTTTCCTTTCTATAGTTTTATCATTTTAGGAATATTTTCTAAATATAATCATTAAATATGTGTTTTTTTATACTGGCTATTTCTTGTACTAAGCATAATTAACCTCTAAGATCCTTCTAAGTTGTTGTATGCTTTAGGAATTATTACTTGTTGCTTTTAAAAAAAAACACAACTCAATTATATTTTCATGTATATGAGTATTTTAGAGTTTCTTTAACTCAGGACGTCTGATGTTTATTTCCAGTTGATTAGCTATTGCAAGTAAATTTGTTATGAAAATTCACATTAAAAAATTTTTTTTTGAACCTGAGTTTCATTCATTTGGGCAAAGTAGGGGTACAATTGCTACTCTGTATGAATGATGTATGCTTGATTTAAACAAACAAAAAAATGCTGAACTGAAACTGCAGAGTGACTGGTGACTGTACCATTTCACATGTTCACCAGGAATTTGCAGTTTCTCTGTTCACAGGCAGTTGAAGCTTTCTTTGTTTCATTTTAGGTGTTCTTGTGTATATATATTGATATCTTACTGTATTTTTAATTTGCATTTTCTGAATGTCATGATATTAAGCATCATTTTGTTGTTGTTTTTTTAGCATCCATAGACTTGCTTTGATGAAATGGGTTGTTTCTTTGTTGTTGAGTTTTGATAGTTATATGCAAGGTCGATGTCAAATATGTGATTTGCAGCTGTCTCCCACTCAGAAGCATATCTTTTCATCATTAAGTTTCAGTTGTCTTAAAACATTGTTTGATATAGAGACTTGACTATTACTTGGAGGAACAAAATACGTTTAAGGTAATTTTGGAACTTAGACTTAATTTGCAGTCAAAATTTATGTAGGTAAAGAATTCAAGTAGTGTGTTTATATTTTTTCATGAATGATGTTCAAATGAAAAAGAAAATGTTGGTTCTAATAACATTCCTGAAAACCTAATAGGAGACAGTTCTTTCGGGACCTCAGGCTTTTTTATTTATTTATTTGTTTGTTTGTTTGTTTGTTTTTGCTTTTCTAAACCTTATTTTCTTAATCCATGAATTAAGGGGAAAGATGCTTGTTACAGAATGTCTCTTCCACTTTTAAAATTTGAATCTTCCTTAATATCAAGAAGCAGTTCTTCCTTGGTTTCCTGTAATTTCAGATGTTGACTTGTAGACCTTTTTCACAGTCCAGAGTATCTTGCTCCAGAGCCAAGATATTTTATGTAGTTGGATGGGTTTTTCCCACCCTACAACTCATTTAAAGACAAAAAAAACTTTTTTTTTTTTTGAGGCTAGGTCTCACTATTTTTGCCTGTGGAATCACAGTCACGTTTCTTGGGGTACCACAGACTCAAGCAATCCCCAGCCTCAGCTTCCCGGGCAAGTGGGATTAAGGCACATGCCACCATGCCCAGCTATATTTTTTTGGATCTAGGTCTTGCTGTGTGCCCCCGGCAGGACTCGAACCGTGATCCCTGGCCCTGGCTTCCTAGGCTGCCGTTTACAGGCATGTGCCATCATGCCCGGCCTAAAGGAAAAATATTTTTAAAGATAAAGTAAAAATTAAAACATCTCATAATTCTCAAATAACATGCCATGTATAGACATAGAAGACTTTTATAAGGTGCTCTAGAACATCTGAGAAGACACTTTTTTCCTAAGGAAGAAGGTTCTTCAGGAACAAAAGGTCATAGGAAGGCACTGTTGATAAGTTTTCAGTTTGGAAGCCTGGAGCCTGAAGCTCCAGAGGATTTTGTTTAGATTTTGAGATTTAGACTTTATAAGGGGAGGCAATTTTGTTTTCTATCTGTTAAGATAGCTCATCTGTTATTCTGTTAGTATTTCCAGAGAAGAAGAAAATGGTATTCCAGCTGCTAGTATTCCAGCAGTTGGTGCAATAGCTATTGGGGTGTGTGTGTGTGTGTGTGTCTCCAAATAGATAGACATAGCAAAATATATTGCATATTTATGTACTTATGTGCTGTTTGATTTTTGTTGAGTTACTTTTCTGTGTTTTCTATTTTTAAAGGCTATATAAACTAAAATATAAGCTCATTTGCATGTTTAGAGGTATTAGCTAATACCTGTACAATGTCTATATTGTGTTAAAATAACTGTCTCATAGAGTTATTTTGAGAAATGAGTGAGTTAATAAAAGCAAAAGACTTGTAGCAATTCTTGGAACATAAATTTGAATACTGTTTTAGCTCTTATTACCTGACTCATAGTTTCTATAGGAAATTAGTGTTGAGGAAATGATACCTTTTTATCAGAGGTGCTTATGAGTGTGAATTGCATTTCGGAGAACTTTACAAATCTGTACATTCTTTAGTATATGCTTGTTTTTTTGTTCCATTTATTATTGTTAGCTTTACCTTGGACAGTATGTTACAATTCTTGAGATTTTAAAATATTCCCAATTTGGGGATACTGACAAACGGTTTTATATAGTATAACTTGATTATTGATAAAGGGAAACATGGGGTGGTGGGTGCACATGGATGATTTAATCTGCCCTTTAATGACTATATATGACTAAGAGGAACAGGAAAGTGAAAACTCTAGGGAAGATGATTCTGTGGGATAGATGTGATAAGAAACATTCTATGAAAAGAAGCACACAGGTTTTTTTGTTTTTGTTTTTTAAAAGTCAAGGAAGGCAATGTGAATATTAGATTGCCGGAAAAGGTTGTAAGAACTTTATCTTGTAAAGAACCATGTAAAGTATAACTTGGGAGTGTCATATAAATACTTGGACAAAAAGGAGTCATTTGAAAGTTTTTTTAAGCTTTAATATTTTTTAAGACTTATTTAATTCTGTATTAGTAAATTCTACTAAGAGAGTAGTCTATTATATTTATACTTTTCTTTTTTTAAAGGATTTCAGTTTGTTAAAATGAACAGTCGTAAAACAAAGAGTAACAGCTTAATACAAGCAGAGTGCCTTTCGCAGGTGAGTATGCATTTTCATTAATTTCAGAGTGTTACCATGCAAAGGTAATGAGAAAAATCATCATTTTAACTTTAATTCTCTAGTTAGCACTTATGAAGGATCTTTTTCATTTCATAATGGGGAAGGGGGGGATTAGCCTATACCTTTCTTAATGTCATTCTAGTAAATTTTTGGATAGTTTGAATCCCAACTTTACTTACATTTTTCTAAATGGGGTGTGATTTCCGTTTAGTTTAATACTGTGTTCAGAGTATCTCAGTACTTTGAAATTATATTTAATTTTGAAGTATTCCTTTCAATGCTCTTACAAATGGAGTTTTCTTAATTTTACTTTGGATTTGTTCGTTACTTATGTGTATAAATAAATTAATTTTTGCAAATTTTGTATGTTAATCATGTATGCTGCAACCTTGCTCATCCCATTTTATTGATTCTAATAAGTTTAATCCTTACCTCACAGTTTCATTTTTCAATCTTCAGTCTTTCATTTATTTTTCTTGTCAAATTGCCCTTGCTGAAATCTTTAGTACAATACTGAATAGAAGTAGCAAGAGGAAATACTCTTTTGTGTTTGATACTGGGGAAATGCATTCATTCATTCATTCACTGTTGAGTATGACGTTACCTATAGGTCTTTGTACATGTGCTTTTGTCATATTATATAAGTCCTCTTAAATTCTTAGTATGTTGAGTATGTTATCATGAACATTAAATATTAAGTGCATGCTATGCATGCCTAGTCCTGAGCATATATTCATGTCTCTCCCTTAAGTCTGGCAGGGAGTGGGGATGATATATTTGCCAATTTTTGTTACCTGTCTTGATGAGACAACTTTTCTTCCTTAATGAAAACTAAATGCTATTGGCATTCTTTTGTAAGATCTTACTGTGTTTCATCTTGAATAAAAATGTCTATTTCAAAACAAGTTTTTAACTGGAGTACAATTTTTATATCTTTGTAAAGTGCATAAATCATCTGTATACAGCTTAATTAATTTCTATATATTTATGTATGTTTTTAACCTGCATTCCAGATCACTTTTAGATTTTTAAAACTTTTTCACTAAAACCATTTTTACTTTATCCTTACCTGCATTTTATATGCATACATGTTGCCCCTAATAGATTTTATGAAGTTTCAAAAACTTTTTATTTATAATGACCTATGGAATAGTGCACATTACATTAGTTGTATTTGCTCATTTAAATGTCTTCTCTTATCATCATTTTGCTTGTATTATACCTATATTGAGTTTGAGATAACTACCTCAATTAAAATTTAAAATAGGCCTGTAATTGTTTCCTTTATATGGGTAAAAAAATAAAAGATTTAAATAAGGGCTAACTTTAAAATTCACATAATTGGCTCCTCTGGCACTGACCCTTTCTTCCTTCTTCCTGTGTGACAAATATTGGATTATTTCACCCCCAGTCCTCTGGTACATCTAAGGAGAATTGAAATTTTTCTCTGGTACATGAAAATTAGCTTCATGCTGTCAGTCTGAAAGAATCAAATATTCTATTCTTTTAAATTCTTACGTCAGTGATCGTTATATGATTGTTGGTATCCCTGGGATTGCCTTCCCTTCCCCCTGACATTCCAGTCACTCAGACTCCTCCTTCTTTATGGTTTGTTGGTCTGTGTTAAATCTTTTGGTCTCTTCCTTTTTTGTGGCAGTGTCCTTTTCTTGGATGAGGGACTGTGTTCTTGGACACAGCAAACCATGCTGGTAGGTTTTCAGTCTTAACTTTGCTTTGGGCAACCAGTCCGTGCTCATTTGGAGACTATCAGAGCCTTCTCATTGTTTGGCTGTCTCCTCCAATCTGATCTCCATGCCATTTTGCTGCTTATTAACCTTATAGCTCTGGCCTCTGATTTAGGGGGCCTTGCCACCAGGCATTGTCAGTAAAGAAGTTTCTTGATGGGGATAGGCATCAGCGGATGGAATTGTGTCCCCTCCCTCAGTTTGCAGCTTTGCTGGGGATGATGCCCCAGGTCTGTGGCCTTTCTCTTCCATGGAATGGGGAGGGGGATCTTGCTCTCTTAGATGGCATATCTGAAACGGGATTTTGGCTCATCCACTCCTGGTGAAGCCACAGGTGTGATTCTGTGATAGATCATTAGTTGTTATCCCAATCCTATGTGCAGTGGCTTGCTCCATGTTCTTTCTCTTGCATCCTACCCAGATATGTGGGTAGGATCTTTATCTAGCCCTTCACCCATTCTGTGTCAATATCTGTATTATTTGTGCTCTTATTCCTGTTAAGGATTAACTGGAGCAAGAGTGAAACAGAGGGGTTCCTGTCACATGTCACATCTCCCTCCCTCCCCACCTCCTTGCATACCTGCTCCTTCCTGCACCAGGGGAGGCCCAGATGTCTCCGCTGTCTCTGCTCCAAGCTGGGAAGGGTGCCCAGGTGGCACTTTTTATTTTGAACTCTTTCAAGTGAGACCTTATTTTCTTAATGTTGACGAAGATGGTTTTCTCCACACAATTGAACATTTCTTTATTTCTTTATTTACTGAGTTACTTATATTTTGTGGAGTATTTTCTATAATGTATTTTCTATAAAGTATTTTCTATAAATAATTTTCTACAATTTATTTTCTATAATGTATTTTATTATTTCTAATGTATTTGTAGCATTTTTAGGAATGGACTATGGCCTTTAATGATATTGTACTCTGTGTCTAATGCAGTCTCAATAACGATAGATACTTTGAAACTGCATTGATTTCCTTTCAAATGTGATTTGTGGATAGATACTAAGCAAATTCGAGATAAGCAAATTTTGATGTATTAGTCTGTTGCCTATTGTGGTTCATGAGAATTGTTAAAATAGATTACATTATTAATTCCTGTTCCTGTTTCTTGTCTGATGTGTTATACAAAATGAGGTATTCTTTAATTCACATTCATAAAAAAAAAAAAACCCTCATATCAGCTCTCGAACTACTAAGGTAGCTAAAAGTAAGTCATCTCCCTCTGTCGAACCTTCACAACTTAGTTCTCATCCTTTCTATGGGAATTAAGAGATAAGTGATATCTCTTAATTTTGCAACTTACGAATACTGAGCTAGAATTCTTGAAGAATATTATTTAAGGAGATTTGAATGTTTCATTAAAACCTAACTCTAACTTATTTATTTTTGATTGTGTAAAGTTTGACTTATATTTACTTTATTTTCATCAGGTTCAAAGAATTTTACGTGAAAGATTCTGTCATCAGAGTCAACATAGTAATCTATTTGGAGTACAAGTACAATATAAGTAAGTTTAGCTATATGCTTGTCAGGAACCCCATTACAGATCTCCTTCAGGTTTTGCAGAAATTATCTTACACAAATTTTGTCTTAAACAGGGCTAATGAACATTTTTATGCAGATAAAAATCTTTTGCTTTGTCAGAGAGACAAGGAAAAACAGATTTAAATATTGCCATAATGAGAAAGTCTTTTGATTTTAGTATTGTGTAGTTTTTGTTGTCTTGTATTATGGAAAAGATTTGAGCATCTTAACGTCTAATTCTTGGCAACTAGCTGTGGCATGAAAGTCCCAAGAGTTGCTATTATTGTCCCTTGTCCCACAATGTAAAACCACGAGATTTCACTTTACTTGATTTCCTCTTGAGATTCTCAGGGAGTCACTATTGGCCTACTATTTTCAATATTCTTCTGTGTAGGACTATTTAGAACATAAATCAGATGCCCTAAGGGAGAAAAAATGAATGCTTTTTTCATTGCTTATTCAAATTCAACTTTTAAAATTTCACCTTGCAAATTATTACAGCTTTTCCTTTTAGATTTTGGCCTATTTTGTCATTTCAGACATCTAATAGAGCTGTTAAAAAGGACTGCTATCCATGGAGAAAGTAACTCTGTTCTCATTATTGGACCCCGAGGATCTGGAAAGACCATGGTAAAAGTTGTTGTCTGCTGGTACTTGGTTGTTTGTTTGTTTGTGCTTTTGTTTTGTTTTGCTTTAATAATAGACATGTGATAAGTGATTCTTATAGAAAGCACTAGTGTTTTATTTTGCTGCTAACATTTTTATTTTCTTTGTACCTTTGAATTCATGCAAATCCATTGGGGTTATCCTTTTTTTAACCTTTTTTTTCCCCACAGTAACAGATTTTCTAATTGATGTTTATTCCATCATGGTATTTTTTTCCTGAACAGTTAGTGATTGCCAGTGGAAAACATAGACTAACATTGACCAAGCCTGTAATTTTACCTCTTTTATCTGTGTTACCCTAACTCTGCAAGTTAGGTATTGTCCCTGTTTTTCATAACTTTAATAACTATATGCCATTCATTATGTAACTAAAATCTTCTAAACTTATCTTCTACTTCTTTCCTATTTTGCTTATCTACAGTCTATTTTCCTGTGCTAGTACCCTTTTATTTTCATAGTAATATTTATTTTAATGTTATAAGAATAATCCAACATTGCTCTTTTATAAAGCTTTTTGGCTTTTAATTCATTCATTTTCAAATATATGTGTATATATATGTATATACACACAAACACATACTTACATATGTATATGCAGTATTTCATGTGAAATGCTATTGTGTGATATGGTAAAAAGATGTCCACAAATCAAAACTGAAAAGTATGTATGTGGCATAGAAACCTGTAATTATAAAAATGAGTGTTTATCATTGAATGATTTAGAGTGGTACTACTAACACTTTCTGCATGTATTTATAAGTATTTTCTAGTAGTTATTTTGAGTGTATTATTACTAGCAAAATTTATTTTACCGCAAGCTGTAGGTTTCCTTAGTGTTTTCTTATTTGCATAACAGTTAACAGAGGGAACATGTCTTTCTCAGTGAGTGTTTCTCTGTTTTCCTTTCATGAAAATATATAGCGTAGTTCACAGTATATCATAGACGTTGATATGTTGTGGGTAGATTTTTTTACACCCATACAGCATTGTTCTGATACATATTTTTATAGCTTTTAATTTATGTCAGTAGTCACTCAGTAGAATAAATATTAGAATCATGTAATGACATGAAGTACTTAAGCCATAGTTTTGTGTTACTTGGAAAGAAATAGTTCATTGAAAACTTGAGGGTTTTTCCTAAACATTAGAAGTTTGGATAGAAGACTGAAAGAATATGTCATCAGTCCTGACTTCCACATTAGGAAAGATCAAACATTGCAGCTTTATTTAAATCTTTCAGCTGTAAGAATTTACAAATGTATTTGTTACTTTAAAATCATGATCTATTAATATTCTATTTTTATTTTTCATAGTTCAAAAAAGAGTATGGGCTTCTTTCACTGTTACATATTTTGTAAACTTTTTGATATTATCTAGCTAATAAACCGTGCCTTGAAAGAACTTATGGAAGTGGAAGAAATGAGTGAAAATGTATTACAAGTTCACCTAAATGGTAAGTATGTCATCATTTTTCTGTTGACTGAAATATAAACTCTGTGACCATTTTACATTATGATACGAAATTCATCTGTATGTTTAAAATCTGAATTTAATAACTAGATCCATGTTTAGCAACCTTACCATACACAATACTTTCAGAAACTAAAGACATAATAAAGGAGGTATAAAAGGACTCTAATATCTCTCTTTTTTTAAAATTTTATAATAACAACAGCTGGAAGATAAATGGTATTTTTTAATCTACCCAGTGTCTTCATGCTGAGTTTTAAAGGGGAAAAGCACTTGAAAATTTATTTGACTGCAAATTGATCTGCATTTAATCAAGTTTTTCATTTTAATGAAATACTTGTAAATGAACTTTATTTCAGGACTACTGCAGATCAACGATAAAATTGCTCTAAAGGAAATCACAAGACAGTTAAATCTGGAAAATGTAGTTGAAGATAAAGTTTTTGTAAGTATCGTTTCATTGTTAAACAGGCTTCAGTGTAAAGTCTGTGTACATCATAGATGGTTACATAACTTGGTAGATGTGGAGGAGTTAGATTTTCAATTGACGTTAGCAAGATATCTATGGAAACTTTCATAATACTATCAAGTATTAGTGAAATCTTTGTTAGCTTTTCTTTTCAAGTAGATTATACTAGCTATGTTAAATATGTAAGAACATTTTAGGTTTGTATAGATATTGAGTTTGTTTCTTTATCTGTGGTCTAAATATTCTGATTTTATGTCCTTGGAGATTCATTAATTAAATTTTTAAAATACAGCATTTTTTAGTCTTGTAAGACTTGGATAGCACATAGGGTAAATTTAAAGCTATAAGAAGTAGATTTATGTCTTTTTAGCTAATGACTAGCAATCATATTTCAGATTCTTCATCTGTTAAATGTACATTATGTTATTACACTTAGCAGATTTATTCTAAAAGAAAGCATTAAACATTTATGTTATTTTTAATGCTGGGTCATAATGTACTGTATAATGTCTTATTTCTTACTATTAAAGTGTTTTTAGAAACATACCCATACTTCATGTAATAGTTTGAAGTCTCAAATCAGTGAGAATCATTAACTTAAACTGATGGGAAATGTTTGTAACTTTTATTAAAGTTTACCTATCACTTGATTTATAGTACTCAAGGGAAGCATGATTAACGTAATTTGTAGCTGCCTTAATTTTCATGAGGAAATGACTCATTCTCATATTTCTTATGCAGCTGAATTGGGTTATATGTCCAAGGTCATTTTCTGGTCACTGATAATCATACAGTTTTATCAATTGTAATCTCTCAACTGTGTGCTTATGCCATGAGACACAGCCAGTTTACCTAAGCCTTCTAGCATTTAGGAATTTCATTCTTTATTAAATATCAACACAAATTTTAGCATGTTACATATTTTCTCCCATTGTCTTTAGGTTTTTGATGTATAAATTCAGAATGTCTCTCTCTCCCCTTTTTGTCAGTAAGCTGAAATTCAGCTAATTTTTTAAAAATTTTGATTTTTTTAATATTGAAGTAACATTGGTTTACAACACTGTTTATGATTCATAGCTATAGAATCACATCTCTTCAAGTATATGTTACCTTACGACACCTACCACCAATGCACCCACAGTATTCCACCAGTCTGTTAGGCCCCCACCACATTTAGATTATAAATCTACATTCGATTTTCTTTCAAAATACAGCATTGAAGATGGTAAACTCTGTAGGCAACAAAGTGTTACTATTGTATCACTGATTTTGACTTTGAGTTTTCAGTTGATCTGAATTTACGTTCTTGGCTTTCCTAAATGGACCTTTTCATGTTAGATTCATCTGATATAATAAGAAGTTACAGTTGTGTCATGTTAGTATCCTCACTGCTCTTATTGTAGTTATATACTTTATAAATTTAACTTTTACATTATATAAATTAGGTACCTAAGTCTCAGCATAATTAGTTTGCCTAGCATCATAATATTAGAAATGCTGGACATTAAGAACCTGCAACTGAACTCAGACCTTTTTGTTTTGATACATATATTAGTGTATATGTATATATCAGATAGCAAACTTTTATAGTTTTACACTTAAATGAGTACAAGGTATATTTATGTAAGTACATTTTTACATATGTATTTATAATAGTTTATGCTAAATGTTAGTTATAATTGTCTATAAAAAAGCACTCAAATGACAACTAATATTTGAGTAACTTTGACCACTGATTTCTCAACAGATTTTGACTTTAAACTTTTGTCTCTTTCACCTTAAGTAGTATAGTAAACTACCTACTTTGGTATTAGTATTAACTTGTATCATGTAAATCATAAATATGTGGAAACACTTAAAATTTTGCAGTATTTTGTGTCAGGTTTCTTTATTGGGAAACAAGTGTTTTTTTTTTTCCTATTTTTTACATCCTCAAATTTACAGTTCGCATTTTCTTTATATTGAAAAATATTATTACCTGAATTAATGATTTTAATAAAAATGTTTTTAACAGAGCAACTACCCCCAAACTTAAATATCTACTATGTTGAATAAGTTGTATTCAAAGTGTTTGGGCTGTATTCCAAGTAATCATAACTAAATTTGATATGATATGTACAAATTTCAGAATTTGTTCTTCAACAGGGAAACATTATACTTTCTTATGATTCAGACAAGTTTCTTTTCCCTTTTTATTTTTGAATCTCATTCACATTCATGATCAATTTTTTTGCATAATAAATTAGTCTTGCAAAACCGATGTCCATGAAGGCACAAAGTACAATGCATTTCTAGTTCTCTATTTAGAATATATGACCTTTTCAAACCTACATTTTAATGAAGTTGATATTTTTGCAAATTTTATTTAGAAAATAAAAAAATTAGACATGACATTGTAATGACATTTTCAACGTTGTGTGTGGTCTCTAGTGTTTATGTGATAGAAAGCATGGATATACCCAGCTGAGACTATGTTAGAAGAAAAAGTATCTAATGTCTAACATTTTGATTGCTCGCTTTTATTCTTTACTTCACTAAATTCTAGTTCATAGTTTATTTCTTTTTGTTATTCAGGGAAGTTTTGCTGAAAACCTTTCCTTTCTTCTGGAAGCCTTAAAAAAAGGTGAATATTTGCTAATTTAATAATATCAAAAGAATGAGGTTGCTTCACGAGCTCCATCTTAAAATGAGTTGGATTACTGACTACATACATAAAAATAAATCCCTAATGGATTAAATATTTAGATATAATACCTGCAGCTATAAAGTGTAATAGATGAAAACATTGGCAATATGTTCCATGACATCAACGATAAGAGTGGTTTTAGAAACTCAACCCTATGGGACATAAAAGGAACAAGAAATAGTTGGGATTACCTCAAGTTAGAAAGGTTTTTTGCTTAGTGATTAAAAAACAACAACAAAAAATTTAAAAGGCATCCTTTTGAATAGGAGAAAATATTCATACAATATTTAACTGACAAATGGTCTGTATCCCAAATTTATATAAAACTTAGGCAGTTCAACATTAAGAAAGCTAACAAACCAGTTAATAAGTGGACTTCAGGTAATTCAAAGGGGTGTATCTAAAGGGACTGGATATATGGAAAAATTAATTGTTCATAATCGTGTTCAATAAGAGACACAGGTCAAAAACACAGATCCTATCTCACACCTGTGAAAATGGCTCTATAAAACAACTTCCAACAAGTGCTGAAGAGGGTGTATTGAGAAAGTAAAAAACAGTTATATTGTGGGAAGGTGGGGATATAGGAAGGTAAACTGGTGTGGCCTTATGAAAAGCAATATGGATTCATTTTGAGAAACAAAAAATGCAGATCTAACAGTCCCACTCGTCCAAAGAATATTAAACCCTTCAACATAAACAATTATATTTCTGTTGTTTATTACAGTCCTATTTACAGTAGCTTGGACAAGAAAGCAGCCTAACTGCCCAATAATTGGATCAAGGAGATATGATATATTCGTATTATTGAGTACTATTACCATGAGGAAAGATGAAATGTAGCCATTTACAGATAAATGGAAGGAATTTGAGGGAGTTGTATGTAGTAAAGCAAGTCAGATTGGTAAAATTCAGTATCGTATATTTATATAATGATGTGAAAATTTTTTTGGAAATGGCAGAAATTAATAAACAGTGAAGACAGAAAATTTAAAGAGAGGTTGGGAGAAAGGGACTAGAAAATAAGGAAGGGGGAAATAAGCTGAACAAATTAAATCTTACATATTTGAAATGGTTAAAAAAGACAAAAATGTTCCTTTTGCAAATAAAAATCTATTTTCCTTACTTACATATTCATAAAGAGACTGAATGGTATATGGGAACTGAATGGGAACATGAAAAACATAGGGAGGTGGTAGTAGGAACTGGAGAGTTGGGTGATAAGGTAGGTAAGAAATAACTTTTTCATTATTGCCTTTTTATCTTTTAGTTTTGGAACCATATAAATAGATAGACATAAATATATATACACATAAAATGTTTATAAAAAGAATCTCTGTCATCCTGCCATTGTAATAGTGACTATCCCAGTTAGCATTTGGGTTCCTATCCTTATTCACCTCTGATATATCATTGACACAGTTTTTTTAAATAAAATTATTTTACATCTTGTGTATTCATTATCTTTTCATTTACACAGTATGTTGTATTCGTCTTTCCGTGTCAATAAACACTGAGCTGCATCATGCCTTTCTTTGATAGTTCTCATGTAATTCATTTTATAAATAAATTAGTTTCAATTAAACTAATAGTAACAGATTATGGTTGTGCTTTGTTTAATTAGGAAGAAATGCTTATTTGATCATCCAGGTAAATTTATTGGGGTTAATATCAGTGAGGAAAATTCTCGATTAAAATATAACGTATTTAAGGGAGAAATAATTATCAAGCTAAACATACATAATAGTACCTTAATTTTTAATTATTAAAAACTTATATCTAATGAAAGAAGTTAAATCTTAGTTTAATTTATATAATTTTGATTAAATGATGTTCATTTAATATTCTTACTGGCTGCTGCTATTTCCTGGCTTCTTTATTTCCTATTGTTTGCCTTGTTGTGTTGATGTTTATCTTGTTTATGGGAATTTTGTACTTTACTCTTTTAAATTTGGTTTAGAATTTTCTCTAGAACAGAAGTTTTTTAATTTTTCACGTAAAATTTTTCTCTCCTTTAGAATTTATCTGTCTTTGTTATCTATCTACTATATATATTCATAACTTGGTTGGAATTTATTTTGGCAAGATATAAAGTGTAACATTAACCTTGAATAAACCATGTTTCCCTATTGGCTTATTCTATATTTTATTAAATATTAGATTTCTGTATTTTATGTGATTCCAGTGGTGGTATGCCATTTAGGTTAGTGTATGTTTTAATATATCTTGGAGTAAGTCTTCCTTTATCTGATTCATCATTTGTGTAGCACTAATACCCCAAACGTTAAGGTAATAGTGGTTCTCCTAGTGTTTTCTCCATTGCAAGGAAAATGAATCCATTGTATCATAGTGAAGTTCTCTCCTGTTGTTGAAATAGTAAAACTTGTGAATAGGAGTTAAGGTGACTTTGGGTGAACTTTATACTCTAACCAGTATTTATAAACATTATATCGAAAGGTATACTTTTCAATTCTGCTAATTAAATAAGTTTCTTTTTAGACAGTTTTTTGTTCAGAAATTAATGATTCACCTTACATTTAATGCCAAATTTCTGGTCTATTAGCTGTTGTAAGATCTTTGTTGGCTTGCTTATGATTAATAAATTTATGTTTCTATAATTTAAAAAACACAGCAGATTCTTAATTTTTTATCAGAACTGCCAGAGTCTAGTAATTAGACTTTGAACTATATAAATGCTTAAGAGGTTACCATTGCACTGCGAATAATTTTTCTTATTGAATAAATGTGTCAGTAAGTGCCTCACCCAAAGTAGGTAATACATGTATCTTTGTTGAATTGTTCTGAAAATGGGAATTTAGTAAATAGGAAATTTAAGAAAAAGTTTATCCAATTGTTTGTTACTGTATTTTAGGTGACCGAACTAGAAGTTGCCCAGTTATCTTCATATTAGATGAATTTGATCTTTTTGCTCATCACAAAAACCAAACACTCCTCTATAACCTTTTTGACATTTCTCAGTCTGCACAGACTCCAGTAGCCATTATTGGGCTTACATGTAGATTGGTGAGTATTTCTAATTAAAATTTTATTACAGTGTTTAGAAAAGTAAAGTTGAAAAACTATCTCTTGAAGGTTATGATGTTAGACTTTTTTCAAATGTCCTAATTGTGCTCTGATTTATCCCACTCTTAAACTTTATTTGAAGAAAAGAAGAAAAAGGCCATACCTACCTATGGCAATACCACTCTGAATGCGCCTGATCTCATCTGATCTCAGAAGATACTACAAGTTGTTATTAGAACAATGACACTTTAAGCCATTTTTCAACAATCCTTCCAGTACTATTTGGGTTTTTTTTGGATGATTTTTTTCCTAATCATTTTCTCTGGCCTTCTCCAGTACTCTAGAACTCATATACCTTCATAATAAGTCTCCCAAATAAAACATGTGACTGATTTCCCCACATATCTTTATTCCTCTTTGGGAAAAGGCAGCAAAGAGATTAAGGATGCCCCTTCCTTTGCTAGAAATTTTCTATATAGAGTGGCAATGGGAAATGTTACAGATTCAGTGAAGGATGAATTAAAGAACTTTGATAGTTCTTTAGAAGTATAATTAGAGGCTTTTTTCTGTATATATAATTCTCCAACTGTAGTTCTTTAAAATGTAAATATATCTGAATGTGTATCATTGAGAAAGAGAGAAAGGATAGATGTAGTAGAGACTTTGGCCACAAATAAGCTTTTTCCTTCGGAAGTAATTTGTAAATATTCCTTCTGGTCCCATATAGCCAACTTCTATTTACTCTTCCACCAAAATATCTTTTACTACACCTCTTCAAAACTCTAAAATTCAGGCACTTAATCATTACTTCTATAGAGCACTGCTTTCACTACCTTTCAGCAACTTACCTGTAATTGTGCTGTAGAACTTCTCCTTACTAGAAATTGGATATGCAATGTCTCTGAACATAACTTTTTTTTTATTTCTCCTGTGTTGATACTGTTCTTAAACTTATAAAAATGTAGATTTTTCATTTTTGCTGCTTCTTTCCTCCCAACCTAAGCTATTATTAATATTTTCTCTCTTCCTTCCAAACTAACTGATCCTGTTTGATCACTTGAATTCTTTCTTCTGTATCATTGATCTCTTACCTTAGCTATTAGGAAATCATTGGTTAGACTTTAAAAAAAAAATCTGTATTTCTGTGCTTCACCATAGCTTCTTTAAAAGAAAATTTAATATACAGATTTTAGTTGAATAATTATTTAGTTATTACACAAAATTGAAAGTAAACGTGGTTGTCAACTTTTAAGAAAAAGCACAAATATAAGTAGTTTCTAAAATCTTATTAAAAAGGCCAAATACCAGACTAACTTAATTATTTCATGCTGTATTCCTGCCACTTTCTGCTTTTATATTTTGTTAATTTCTGTTCAGCATGACCTTAACTTAAATATGTTGGATAGTTCAATGAACTGAAATTCACTACTAGACATGTTACTTCTTGAGACTTTGCTACATAAAACAATGAAGATACTTAAATTTTCATCTATATAATAAGTCTTACTATCTATTCCTATCTTAACTTTGCTCTGAATTCTTCATAAAATGAGTGACATTCCTTAATGAAACTCTTGATGTTACTGTGCTATAACTTCAATAGTAATTATAAACTTTTTAGCGTCTACTTTAGGTCATGAAATGTTGAAGATATACTGAGAATAGCTTTCAGTAAAAAGGCATGATGTCAGTATAACAGTTGTCTAGAAAGGGACAGCTACCGTTGAAAGGAACATGTATGAAAAAAATTTCTAGCGTCGTGGTTTATTCCAAGTATGTTCTTATGCATTACTATCTTGTAGGAGATCAAGGAAATCATTTGAGGTTTTAAAAATTTGCATAAATATTTTTAATGCTAAATTATGTTAGAGGATAAGAATTGCTAATTATAGGTAATGGTTCAAATATGAAATCTTTAGCTTTTTTTTAAAACATACATCTTATATGCTTGTTTTTAAGGATGTTTTGGAACTCTTAGAAAAAAGAGTGAAGTCGCGATTTTCTCACCGTCAGATACACATAATGAATTCATTTGGTTTTCCACAGTATCTTAAAATATTTAAAGAACAATTATCTCTACCTGCAGAATTTCCGGACATGCTTTATGCTGAAAAATGGAATGAACATATTCAGGTAACTTGGAACAAAGACAATAATAAGATAATTTTGTGTCCTGCAATACCATTTGAAAGCAAATTTTTATGAATAAATTTATATATTAGCACCAAGTTATAACTAGTAATACAAATTATATATGGCTTTGTGAATGTGTTTTCATCTTAGAAAAGATAGGTGTAATGCTCTATCCTAATTTTTTTTCTCAAAAGAACTTTAATGAAGATTTGATTTGTTTAGATTTAGCTTATAATTATTTCATAATGAATTTCAAAAAAAAATGTTCTTTGTAAGTTTAGCAATATATTAGTTTAGTGGTTTCATGCTTGCCTGTCCAGTGTATAGTTCCTATTTTTTTTTTACGATTCTTATGAACAGCTTCAGCTTTTATCATTAGGTCTATGTAGAGGCAATGTAGACTGTGACGCATCTGTCTATATTATGTACGTAAGCAAATTCCGTCTTGAACTCCCTGGAACCCAGAGGGAATGGCTGTAAGGGCACATTGAAAGTTTTTAAAGATCTATTGATCCTTTTAGACTGTAGATTTACTTGCACTTTGAGCGCTCTGACTTACACTATTCACTATAATGTTTACTCAATGTATTAGCTTCAGTTTATCATATGCTGACAAATTTTAATTGGTAGAAAGAAGAGAGTGCGAGTATATTTAAACACAGGTGAAAAGCAGTGTTAGAAAATACATCCTACATGTTAGAATTTTTTTTGAAACTATGGGTCTCTGAAAGTAGGAAAGAATATAAGGAATCATGTTCGTCAGGAAAATTAGCTTATTGTTTTTGTATTTTCCTTGTCTGGTTTCGTATTGAGATATGTTGAACTCTTACAATGTGTTTGGAAGTACTCCATCTCAATTTTTTGAATGAGTGTGACTATAGGATTTTGCTCAAAGTTTGATGGAACTGGTCAAATTATCTGTCCAGGACTTTTGGTTTTTTTAGGAGACTTGATAACTTTTACTTCCCTGGCTTGTAATTTGTGTATTCAGTTTTTCTATTTTTTTCCCTCATTCAGTCTTGAGGTTTGTATATTTTTATGAATTTGCCCCTCTCTTCTAAGTCATTCAACTTACTAGCATGCAGATATTCATATGATCATCTGAATTTCTGAGATGTCTGTTTTAACTTCTCTTTAATTTATTCTTATTTTAGTCCTTGTTCCCTCTTAATTTGAGCCTAGATTGAGGTTTGCCTATTTCGTTTTTCAAAGAACCATCTTTTGGTTTCACTGATCTTTTTAACTTCTTTTTCATTTCTTTGTCCTCTACACTCTTAATTTCTTTATCATTTCTTTTTACTGACTTTTGATTTTGTTTGGTCCTTTTCTAGTTCCTTTAGGTAAGTAGTAAGATTATTTGAGCTTGATATTTTGATTTTATATATATATATATATGTTGTGAAATTCCAAAATGAAGTTTTTAATTTCATCACCTCATGTCCATGTAGTTACCATATTTCCTGTGTGTGTATGTGTGTGTGTGTGTGTTGAATGTGAACATTTGAGGAACTGTCCTCAAGTTTAAATATATTGCACTGTTTACTAGCTGTAGCATTGTTTAGTGTATATTACATCTCTAGACCATTTCCTTTTGCATTACTGAAACATGATTTAGTATACATAGAAAAAATAGGAGTTTCATTTATATTCATGCCTAGTTCCTTTTACTAGAGTTTGTTTAGAATATTTCAGACTATATATATATGTTACATATATATACACAATGCACATTATATATTTATACACACACTAAATAGATACAGGGTTTAATGCTTACCTATCATGTATTTCACCTTCTCTTGATTTTGATTGATAATCCATATTTTTCCTACAACTATACTGAATTGTACATAAAATTGGCTAACTTTATTTTTAAAATTTAGATATTGTGCCTTGACAGAATTAGATGTGAGTTTTCCTTTCTACTTACGTCCCCAAATTAATCTTACTTGGGATTCGGATATTTATTTAGCACATGCGATTTTCCTTTGGTACTTTATTTAATTGTAAGTTTCTATTCTTTAGGACCACTTTATACTTCATGCTCCCATATTGTCCCTTTCCTTCCCTGGGTCTGAATAGATTAGAGCTTTTGTATCTAAATCCACTTTTTAGCACCTCATGAACTCTTTCATCTTCTACAACTAATGAACTGACTGTCATGTTAGGACAGTATGTTTTTTAACTGCTTTAGAAATTCAAGTAGAGTTTCCTAGTATTGAAATACCTATGCTTTCATACAAAATAAATTATTTCTACTACAGCTCACTTTTCTTTAGGTGATGGTATCACTTAGGTTGGATTGTGTCATCCTCCATTTTTCTGTTCTTTAACCAGACATGTTAGACTATTAGCATCTCACGGTGAATATATAAAGGAAAATCTGGTAGGGGTTACTGGTGAAACATAAACTCTTGATGATCAGGAAATGATAGTCATGTATATTGACTAACCCTTAAGTTTTTGGTTCACTTTTACACATCCTATATCCATGAATTTAGATGCCAGTATTAAGAATGAATGTAAGTTTGTGATCTTTTTGAAACTCTTGCATTTTTCATAAAACAGCACTAGTGCCACTAGAGTTTGTATCACAATATTTTCTTTCCCTTTTCTAATCTTCATGTGCCTCCTCCTCCCTTTGATACAATAATTAATGAACTTCAGTTGAAAAATTTGTCAGTACCATAGCCAGACCCCAGCCCTGGATGTGTGAGGCGGCCACATTGAGGGAACTGTCCTTTTCTCAGTGCTGATTGTCCAGTAAATTTTTCTAATTACAAGATTAAACAAAGACATTAGTGTAGATATGGACACCTGTGGAAATCTTACCCAAGAAATAAGCTTTATGATAGGGTGAACTTAGACATCCTGCTTAAATTGAAATGAGTCAAATAGGTTGAGTAGGCACCATTTTGGCATAGCAACCCAAGAAAAATCTGTTTCTCTTGGATTGGGCATTTAAATGTATTGTAGCTAATTCTAATTCTAGTCTTAGAAAACTTCCCCAAAATACTATAGCTAAGATTAAGGAATATTTACCTACTATCATAAATTTCCCTCCTTAGTATCAATAGGTGAAAAAAATTAGCAGGAATTGATTAGAAAATTTAATACATATACTGCTATCTCCAAGTTATTCCCAAAGCGTATGAGTTCTGGGGCACCAGTATGATCCTGTAATGTTTTGTTGAGAATTTACCTGTGAAGACAGTACTGGCCAGCCAAACTATGTCATCAGCACCGTAAGAATTTGCTTTTGTACTGCTAGTCATCTTCCTCAGTGAACAGGAAATGTATTGCTTTTTCTGAATAGTAGGGATAGTTTGTGAGAATTTCTTCTAAGTTCCTCTAAGGGATGATGTCAGTTAGTCATTCTCTGTCTTATTTCCTTACATTATTTCCTCAGACACTGTGAACGAGATTGAAATCTAGATTAATAAAAAGTGCAGTGAAACATTATCACATATCTCCAATGACTATAACAATCAGTTACATATAGCAGACATCAATCAGAGTCTATTATTAACAACCTTATCCTCAAATATTGTATAGTCTTCAAATCGAGAAATTAAAAATATGGGAGACCTTTTTTAAACAGCAGATTAAGTAATTATAGGAACAAGATTATAATTTTCAGGAAAAAAAAAAAGTTGGATTCAGATCACTAATATAGAGATAAGCAGAAAGACAGGATATGGAAGAGTAACCTGTTGAAGTATCATATAAAAGAAAAGCAACTAATGTTTTTAATATGAAATTGATTTCTTACAGAGAATGTTTCTTCCATCAATATTTTTGTCACAGATAATTTTCTCTAGTTTGCCTAAGTGCTCTCATTTTAATATGTCAACTTTGTAAATGACTTGATGAGTCAACGATTTTAGAAACCAGAACTACATGAGTTTCCCAAAGTTTCTATTTGTATAACTTTGCTTTATTGCTTGATAGTCATCCTGTGTGTTTTTAAAGATATTTGACCCTGTTTATATGGTAATAAAATGATGTATAGCACTAATAAGTCCTTTTAAAATCGGTAGAGAAAACTGAAAACAACCCCAAGGGAATAAGGCCTATAACTAGAATGATGAAATTATTGAGCACATAAAACTTCATTCTGTTAAACTGGAACTTATTCCTAAATTGGATTTTGTTAGAACAGAAGAAATAAAGATTACCTTTCCCACTCTAGAAAATGTTGAAATACTTGGTTTTCTAGGCTATTTTTTAACACAAAAAATTCTTACTTGCAAATGATTTGGAAAATTATGTCAGTCTATCCCAAACCAGAATGACTCTGCCTCCTCTGAATTTACTCTTTCATTTAATCTTTTCTTCAATGTCAAGTGTACATACTTCTCATTAATTTTAATTTACTGCAGTCATTTGGTTCTTATAGATACTGTTTTCTCAAAGGGTATTACTAAGCTCTGAATTTTCATAACTCTTCAAATATGCTTTAATTTATCAAGTTGCTATTTTTGGTCATCACTTCCCTCTTGAAGTTTTCTTCTCTTGTTTTTTGATCAGTGTCTCCAGTGTAGCTTCTTTCCCAATCTTCAATATCTTTCTCAACTTCTTACTTTCTCTTTTTCCATCTTGTCCTTAATTACTGATTATTCAGGGTTTATTTATTTACCACATTCACTCTCCACACTTTGGGAATATAATTGATCCCTCACCAACTCCTCACTAGTTGATTCTTCATGAAACATATATGCTAATAAAACATGAAACATGCGTTCTTCCCCCCCACCTCACCGAAATATGTGTTCTGTAAACATCTTAAATCTCTGCTTTCTTCACATTGTTACATCAAGAGACTTGTCTCTTGCCTCATCTTTTTTTTTTTTTTTTTGCCTTTTTCCATCCTTATATCTAACTTTGCTAAAAATAATTAGAGCTCAAGCATACATAATTCCTCATTTTCTGTTAATATGCCATTGTCTTCCTCCATTGTTTATACTGTTTCCTATTAACTGGAGTATTTTTTCCTCTTCTTGTCTAGCCTGTTGACTTCAACAGTTTAAGCATTCTTTGTAATACTTTAACCTTGCTTTCCCAACTTTTTAAGCTCATTCCTGTCACATTTCTTGCTCTGTTTTGATATTCCCAGGAATCTCTCTCTATATTTCCCCTTTGGGGGCTTGAAATTTGGGATAGTATAAGTTGTATTAAATCTAAATTTTTGTGTCTTGATTTAATATACAGAGATAAGAAAAATTAAGTAGACTAGAAATTTGATTGATTTTTGTATTCTATAAATGAGACTAGCATCTATTCAGTAATGAATAAACACCAGTTAATGAAGTACATTAAGCAGTGAGGCATAAGTATATATTTAGATTTTAAACTGATTGTACTTCTGTTTTAATTTTTATTCTTTTAGTGTCTGTCAGAAGACAGAAGTGTGCAAGAAGTATTAGAGAAGCATTTCAATGTCAGCAAAAACCTGCGGTCATTACACATGCTGTTGGTTTGTATTTTTATTTTTATCACTTACTCTCTTTCACTGGTTAATTATATTCTGGTAAGAACTGATTAAACTGATAGTTAAACTTTGGGAATTTAACATGTTACTACATCAGATCTTCCAATTTTTGAGTATATCACTCCTTTCATTTAATTCTTTACTTTTTTAATACTTCATAATTTTCATCATAAAACTCCTGTGTATGTACAAAGTATATACCTAAGTATTTTATTTCTTTTAAATGACATTTTGTTTTAAACTTAGATTTCAGCATGTTCATTGTTAGAATGTAGAAATGTGATTGATTTTTTTTTGTATTCATCCATGCTGAGTTCATTTATAGGAGTTGTTTTTTATAGATTCCATAGGATTTTCTGCATAGATAAGCATGATCTGCATATAGCAAGGTGGTTTCTTTTCCCCTCCCAATCTGTTTCTTTTTCATACCTTGCTATAGTGACTAAATCTCTTACCATAGTGATAGAGATCTTACTATAGTGTTACTATAGTGACACCATGTTCAGTAGAAGTGAGGTGAGTATCTTTGGCTTGCTCACAGTTTTAGGGATATGTAGGCTATAGTATGGTGTAAGCTATAGGTTTTCATACATGTTCATCATTAAATTAAGGTATTTCATTCCTCTCTGTTCCTTACTTGCTGAGAATGTATTACGTGTCAAATGCTTATTGTTTATCAATAAATATAGTCATGTGACTTTCCTTTTTTAGTATGCTGTGTAGTTGATTTCATTGCTTCAATTTTGAATGGTGAATAAGTTCAGCACACCTAGAATAAATCCACTTGGTTATGGTCTTTCACCAAGTAAACCCAAGACTCTCTTGCTTTAAACTAGGGTCTTTCTTTAATATATGGTTCTGTTGTGTTTATTTACAGAGTCTCCTCTATCCTGATTTTGCTGAGGAAATTTAAGATTTTTTTTTTACCCTGTACATATTCCCCTTATTAGCAGATCTTCTGTCCATCCATCAAAAGCATATTGATTTTATTCAGTAGCCAGTCTTTGTCATAAAGAAATTTTGTAACTAAGAAATTTTAGAGAGGGGATTTCACTTACATACTAAGATTAGATTTTATTTGCAAAATTATAGTATAGTAGATAAACAGATTAACATACATTCACATCTCCTTCTGGGAGAATACCTGTTTATTTTTTTTTTTTAATTTTCCAATTAGAGCTTAAACATACTCCTTTTTTTCTAATTACATATTTAATTCAAGGTATAATGGCTTGATTTTTTTTTTCATCAAAAGTTTTGAAATGAGTAGAAGAGAGCAAAATTGTATGAGAGTAAATACAGTTTGGATAATTTTCAACAGCTATAAAGAGAAATTGTATACCAAAATAAATTCTGGGTTGATAAATGGTAGTGTAGGTAAAAAAATTAAAAATTTAATACAATATATTTGTAATATTAGAGATAGAGATTTTTTTTAAAAGTGACAAATCAAAACCATTATTAAAAATTATTAATTTAATTTCATTGAATTAATACTTGTATACCAAAGGACAACAGAAAAAAAAAAAGGGAAAATAACTGGGAAAGGACATGTGTCTTGGAATTATCAACACTATAATATAAAAAGAGCTTCTATGAAAAATCAATAAAGGAATGAGCTAAGAGTATGATCAAGTAATCCATCAAGGTAGAATTCCACTTGACCTGTAATATGTGTTAAATTCTCCAGTAACAAGGAAATTTCACAATTAATCCTTTTCTGCCTTATATTTATGTCTGAAATTATGGTGTCAGATTATTAAAATTTATTGCTGTTGGTAGTATAAATATTGGCAGGTACTTTGTTGAGCAGTTTGTCAAATTATCTATCTTGAGAATCTCAGGTGCACAAGAAGACATAAAAGTTTGCTTACTGCAATATCATTTATAATTGCAATGGAGGAAATGACAGTTTTCATTGATAAGGAAATGAACAATTAAATTGAGAAATACCATATAATAGGAAAGAAATTAATAAACTAGAATTGACACTTCAACATGATAAATTCTCATAATAAGCACAACAGATAGAATTGTGAAAGTACAGTATAGTATTTTACAGAACTGGAAAGTTGCTCTGTTTAGAAACACATGCATATATGTAAATATAAAGTAAAAGTATAAGAAGACATAAACATGAATACTTTGTATAGCGAAGAATAGGATACAGTCAGGTAAATAAATGGGCTCCAACTCAATAAGATTATATTTCTTAAGCTGAGAAGCTAGGGTGGAAGGGGAAAAAAAGGAGGCATGGAGATCTGTTATACTTATCTCCTGCCTTTTTTATATCAAAATTATTTTGTGATAAAAGGGAAAGGTAAAAGAGAGGGAAGGGGCTACCAGGAGATCCCACCCAATGGGAGAAAGAAAGGTAAAGATTGCTGAATTATTCCACGCAACTGAGTAATCTGGACCTTAATTATAATAGAGTTTCAAGTGTTCATGTCCCAAATAATGCATAATACATATATACATAAAAAAGCATTAATTATTTAAGTGAATTAAAATTTAACTGAACGTCTGCATTTTTATCTGTTAAATTTAGTCTTCTATATTGAACTGTTACCAAAGTTACAAGTAAATAAATCTTCAAATATGGGGATTGTTTTAGTTGTTGGAAAAGACACTGGTTACATCAGGAATGTACTCTATTTTCTTTCTTTTTTTTTCTTTTTTTGATTTATATATAAATTTCACATCTTTGTAATCCCAGGAATTCACCCCCCCTCCCCATCATTCCCTCCCTTTTCCCCCTGCCTGAAGTTGTCTGCTTCAGTTTGGTGGTTAGCTTATTTTGCCTTTCCTCATGGGTTTTGTTTATTTTTTTCCTATATCCCATATATTAGTGAAACCATTTGGTTTCTGTCTTTTTCTTTTTGACTTGTTCAGCTAATATGATTTCTTCTAAGTACATCCATGTTACAAAATCATCAAATTTGTCATTTTTAATTGATGAGTAATATTCCATTGTGTATATATATATATAAAGTGTATATATATATATTAAAAAGTGGTATATATATATAAAAAAGTGGTGTATATATATATACACACACACACATATATATATATATATATATATATATATATATATATATATATATATATATATACACACACACACCACTTTTTTTTTTTTTTCATCCAGTCCTCTGTTTTGGGGCATTTAGTTTGCTTCCATGTCCCTGCAATTATAAATAGTGCTGCAGTAAACATCCAGCACAGGTGTCCCTTTGTACCCACATTGAGGTCTCTCTTGGGTAAATTCCCAAGAGAGCAATTGGCTGGGTCAAATGATAGTTCCATTTTCATTATTTGAGGGTCCTCTGCACAGCTTTCCATAGTGGTTGGACCAGTTTACATTCCCACCAGCATTGTAAGAGTGTTCCTTTCTCTCCACATCCTCGCCAGCACTGTTGTTGCCCATTCTTTGGATGTGGGCCATTCTTACTGGTGTAAGGTTGTATCTCATTGTGGTTTGATTTACATTTCCCTTATTGCTAGTGACGTTGAGCAATTTTTCATGTGCCTATTGACATTTGTATTTACATTTGGAGAAGTGTTATTTTAGTTCTCACCATTTTTTGATTGGGCTTCTTGTTTTGCTCTTGTTTAGTTGTGTGAGTTCCCTGTGGATCTTCTCGTTATTAAACCCTTTTCACTCTTGTGGTGGGCAAAATTTTTTCCATTCAGTTGGGCTTTTTTTTTTTCCTGTTGCCCCTTTTGCACTACAGAAGCTTTTTAGTTTGATGTAGTCCCATCTGTTTATGTTTTCCTTCATTTTTTTGCCATCTGTAGATTTTTCCAGAAAGGGATTTCTGAATTGTAATTCATGAAGGTTTTGTCCAAGTTTTCCTCTATGTATGTTATGGTTTCGAGTCTGACATCTTAAGTCTTTTATCCATTTTGAGTTGATTTTTGTACATTGTGTAACGGAATTGTCTTGGTCCATTTTTTTGCATGTCTTATTCCAATTTTCCCAGCAACATTTATTGAAGAGGCTATCTTTGTTCCAGTGTAAGTTTTTCACTCCTTTGTCAAAGAGTAATTGACTATGTATGTGTGGTTTTATTTCCGGGCACTGTATTCTGTTCCATTGATCTGATTGCTTTTATACCAGTACCAAAGCTGTTTTAATTATTCTGGCATTGTAATATAGTTTGAAGTTTGGAATTGTGATACCTCTCTCTGTTCTCTTTTTTTCTGGTCAGCAGACTTTTTGATATTCAAGGCCTTTTGTTATTCCATATGGATTTCAGTAATTTTTGTTCTATTTCTTTAAAAAATGTCATTGGGATTTTTATCGGGATTACATTGAATCTGTAGATTGCTTTTGGTAGAATGGCCATTTTGATGATATTAATTCTTCCAGTCCATGAACAGGGAATGTCTTTCCATTTCCTTATGATTTCTTCTATCTCTTTTAGCAGTATTCTAAAATTTTCTTTGTATGGTTCTGTTATGTGTTTTTTTTTTTAGATTTATTCCCAGGTATTTAATTGTTTTTGGTGCGATGGTAAATGGGATGGTTTTTCTGATTTCTTCTTCTTATATTTGACTTTTTGCGTATAGGAAAGCTACTGACTTCTGTGTGTTGATTTTGTATCTGGCTAACTTACTGAACTGGTTTATTATTTTACGCAATTTTCCTGTGGATTTTTTGGGGTTATCTAAATACAGAATCATGTCATCAGCATATGATAGCTTCAGTGCCTCTTTACCTATTTGTATCCCTTGTATAGCCTTCTCTTGTCTTACTGCCCTACCTAGAACTTACAGTACAGTGTTAAAGAGTAGTGGGGCATCCTTACCTGGTTCCAGATCTTAACTGGAATGATTTTAGTTTTTCCCCATTTAGGATGATGTTTGCCGTATGTTTGTCATAGATGGCTTTTATTATGTTGCGGCAAATTCCTTTAATCCCCAATTTTTCAAGAGCTTTTATCATGAATGGATGCTGGACTTTTATCATGAATGGATGCTGAATGCTTTCTCTGCATCTATTGCTATTATCATATGGTTTTTGTTTTTCTCTTTTATTATGTTACTACGTTAATATGTTAATTGTTTCCAGATGTTGAACCATCCTTGTGCCCCTGGATAAATCCTACTTGGTCATGGTGAAGAATGATTTTTTATGTATCATTGGATTCGGGTGCCAGGATTTTGTTTAAAATTTTTGCATCTGTGTTCATTAGGGAAATTGATCTATAGTTTTCTTTCTTGGAGCTGTCCTTATTTGGTTTTGGTATAAGTGTGATGTTTGCTTCATAGAATGTGTTTGGCAGTTTTCTTTCTTTGTCAATTTTTTGGAAAAGCTTTAGTAGTGCAGGCATTATTTCATCTTTGAATGTTTGGTAGATTTCATTTTTATAGCCATCAGGTCCTGGGCTCTTGTTATTAGGCAGAGTTTTAATGACTACTTCAATTTCACTGCTTGTGATTGGTCCATTTAAGTTCTCTATATCTTCCTTGTTCAATTTTGGAGAGTTGTATTTTTCTAAGAATCTGTCCATCTCATCCAGGTTGTATTTATTTCCATGTAGTTTTTCATAGTAATCTCTTATTATCCTTTGGATTTCTATTGTATCTGTTGTAATTTCTCCTCTTTCATTTGTGATTCTGTTTATTTGAATTTTCTCTTTCCGTTGTGAGCTTTGCAAGGGGCTTATCAATTTTATTTATTTTTTTCAAAGAACCAGCTTTTGGTTTTGTTGATCTTCTGGATAGTCTTTTTGGTTTCTAGTTGTTTATTTCTTCTTTTATTTTTGTTATTTCTTGTCTTTTGCTGGGTTTTGGGTTTTTTTTGTTGCTCTTTTTCTAATTTTTTGAGTTGGTAGGTTAGGTTGTTTTTTTTGATTAGTTTCTTGGTTTTTGGTATGGGCCTGTTTTGCTATGAACCTTCCATACATTAGATATGCTTTTGCTGCGTCCAGACATTTTGTTGTGTCTTCTTTGTTTCGAAATAAGTTTTAATTTCTTCTTTAATTTCTTCAATTACCCATTCTTTATTTAGTAGCATGTTGTTCGGTCTCCAAGTGTTTGATGTTCTTGCTTCCTTTTTGTTGTTGATTTCTAGTTTGATGCCCTTATGGTCTGAAAAAAAAGTTGGTACTATTTTTATCTTTGTGTATTTATTCATGTTTGCCTTGTGGTCTAATATGTGGTCAATTGTTTTCAGTTCTCTTAGTAGCTGTCTTATGAATCTTTGTGCACCTTCATTTGGTGGGTATATGTTGATAATTGTTATGTTTTTTTGATGGGTTGACCCCTGAACCATTAGGTAGTGAACTTCTTTATCCTTTTTCACTTTTTTATTATGAAATTTGCTTTTCTGCGCTAAGAATGGCTACCCCTGCCTTTTTTTGTGGGGCCATTTGCTTGTAGAATTGTTTTACATCCTGTAACTTCAATCTATGCTTATCTTTTGGGAATAGATGTGTTTCTTGTAGGCAGCAGAATATTGAGTTCTGTCTTTTAATCCAGTCTATAACTCCTTGTTTTGATTGATGAGTTTAGCCCATTGACATTTAGAGTAATTATTGCTGTTTGAGGATCTAACAATGGGTTCCTGATGGTCATCTGGGATTCTGTTTTAGTTTCTTCTTTCTTTTCTTTTTATTATTCATTCTTTTTATTCTTCTGTGGCTTTTAATCTTAGGGCTTCTTGCAGGAGTTCTTGGAGATGGAGTTTGGTGGTAGCAAATTTCTGGAGGCTTTGTTTGTCTGAGAAGGTTCTAATTTTTCTTTCACAGAGGAAGGACAATTTTGCTGTGTAGAGTATTCTTGGTTGGCATTTTTTGTTCGGAGTGTTTTGAATATGTGGCCCAATTCTCTCTTTGCTTGGAGTGTTTCTCTTCTGAGAAATCTGAGGTCAGTCTAATCGGTTTTCCTTTGTAGGTTATCTGTTTTCTCTGTTGTTATTCTCATAATTTTTTCTTAGTCTTTGGCTCTTGATAGTTTTACTATCATGTGTCTTGCTGTGTTTCTTCTTTCATAAAAGTAGTTTGGTGTCCTTTTTGCTTCCTGTATGTCTATTTTTATTTCTTTGGGTTTGGGGAATTTTTCTCCATTATTTCCTTGAAGAGCCTTTCAGATCCTATGTCTTTCTCTTCACCTTCTGGGTTTCCAATTACTCTTATATTTGTTTTCTTTAGGTATCTGACAGATCTCTGATTTTTTCTTCTGTCTTCTTTCTTTTTCTCTTTCTCTTAATTCTCTCTACTTCTGTATCCTCTAGTGTACTGATTCGTTCTTCTATTTCTTCTAATCTGCTTTCCTGGCTCTTCTCAGTATTTTTGAGCTCTTCTATTGTTCCTCTTTATACACTTTGTCCTGCAGCTTCTTATTTAGGGCTTCAGTTTCATTTTTCTGTTCATCAATGATATTGCTCATTTTGCTGTATTCTTTTCTATATTTTTCTGCTACTTTTAGTTCATTGAAAGCTTCTAACCTCTTGCTTCCCCTTTTTCTCCCTCTTCCTTGGCCTCTGAGTGCTTTTATCATATTGATTCTGTATTCTTTGTGTGACATATGTCATCCATGTTGGTTTCTGCAGATTGTTTATGCTTTGGTGGTGAGTTATTTTTCTTAGGGCTTGCTTGAGTATTTGTATTCTTCCTCCTTCCTGTGTTTTTCTTTTGGACTTGCTCTACGTATTGAGTGACTATTGCTCTAGTATAAGATGGCATGTTGAAGCCTATCTAGTTGTTGTTAACTCTGCCTTTGTGCTTTTGGTGCTGTGGTGATTATATGTTGTTTCAGTTGGCTATTTTGGGGGACAAGTTCCTTTTCAGAGAGTGGATGTGGTGATTAGATGTGGTTTCTATTGTATTGTCTGATTCTTTTTTTGTTGTTTCTCCTCTTTTAGAGTGATAGGTCTTGAATATTTTTTAGTACCTCTGAGCATCCAGGGCTTGTCATATAACACAATTTGACTGGGTTGTCTTGACACTTTTGGGTAGTGATTGTCCTTGTTTCTGAAGACTGTGTCATCACTGCACAGCAGGGCAGGCACTTCTTGGCTGTTTGGGGTGCAAGCTCGTCACCTCCAAGTTGTCTTTCCCTGGGCCAATAAAACTCAGTCTGGGTCTAGCCTGAATGCCAGGGGCCCATTCAGTTGCAAAGCTCGCGGCCCACCCTATCTCCCAGGTGTGTTATCTTGGCAACTGGAGATAATCAGGTGCTGGCTCGAGCCCTCACCTGAGCCCCACCATGCTGCTGGGATGCAAGCTGGTCACCACCAGGTTGAATTTCCCTGGGCCAGTAAAACTCAGTCAATGCCTCAACCTGGGCCCCACTGGGCTTTGGGGTGCAAGCTCATCGGCTCCAAGTTGTCTTTCCCTGGGCAAGTAAAACTCAGTGTACTCTATTTTCAAGGAGAATTGTGTGTGTAATTGTGTGTGTGTGATTGTGTGTACAATTGAACATATAGTAGCTAACATAACAGTAATCTGAACTGGTTCATGGGTGCTAAAGTTTATACAAGTCAGATCTACCTTTTGGATTTGGGTATGGAGCTTTTTAATAGTATTCTCACTTTCGCTCTTTTTTTTTTCTTTTAAACAGTGTCTTGAGAAATAAACTAGTGGATTTGGGTTAGGGAGAGAAACAAAAACTTTGTTTTGCATTTACAAAGTTATATTGCATATGAATTAAAATACTACAATAGAACTGAGTGAAAAAATGTCTTTCCTAAGCATTTTTACTCAACTTTGGGCTCAGAATCAACAAGGTTTGTCAGCAGTTTTTCCAAGATGTTCAAATAAATAGATGTCTCATTGAAGTCTAGTGTTGGCAAACTGTAGACTGTAGATTGTTTCTCTGGCAGTGTCTTAATTTTTAAATAGATCTTTCAGGGTATGATAGTTTTGACTGTCAGCTTTTATCTTTGACTACGTTATACCTTACTACTTTTTCTCCTTGCATTTAAGAGTTCTGTGGAGAAGTTGATGTAAGTCTGATGATGGCAGTACCTTTAAGTTACCTGTGCTTTCCCCACTAAGTGCCTTTAGTATTTTTCCTTTATCTTCTACTCTTGGTAATTTCATGACCATGTGCTTTGGTGTAAGTCTCATTACATGTAGATAACTAAGTATGATATTAGCTGTGTGAACTTACTTAGTTCCTTCTCCAGTTTGGAAAGTTTTCCTCTATTCTTTTAATGAGGCTTTCTATCTCCTCTTTCCCCTCTCTCCCTTTCTTTTCCCCACCTTCCATCCTCTCCTTTCTCTCCCTCCCTCCTCTCTCTTCTCTCTTTTTCTTTCTTTTCCCCTTCAGGGATACCCATTGTGTTATGTTGCCTTTCCTAATGCAGTGAGTTCTCAAAGTGTGATTGTTTTTCTAATCCATATTCTCTAGATGCTTGCCTTAAATCGTGTAACAACATCACACCCCTTTATGACAGCAGCAGATCTGATGGAGGCAAATCAGCTGTGTAGCATGGATTCTAAAGCAAATATAGTACATGGTGAGAAACTTGTTTGATTAGTATTTTTTTATGAGTTTGAATGTAGATAATGGAATATTTCTCAAAAGTATAACATAAGGTATTGTGCTTTATGTACAGAATAATTTTATATCTCTACCACCTTTAACTCAGGTCCTTAAAAGCTGTTATCATTTCCTTTAAAATGAAGAGATTTAAGATTCAGTCTCCCTACCACATTGGAAGTCAACCTAAAGCTCTAATGCTAGTGTTCTCATAGCACCAAATGCTGCTGAAGAGCACTGGCTTTTATGTTCACTATCCCTTTTGAGAATCTAATGAACTTTATTTCCAGATAAAAATTTAGCTTCCAGTATACTTTAGGGATTATTGAATAATTAGGTTGTCATATGTGATATAAAGTCATGTAATTACAGCATTAGTTTATATTTACTGTGGGGCAAATATTCTTGCTTGATTATATATTCACTAATCCTTTTGACACTTCTGAATTTGAAAAGGTCCTTATCTTATATCAGTAAGTAGCTATAATGTATAATTTGCTTCCCTTTTTACTATAGGTTTGTCTGTCTTGGAAATTTGTCTTATTATAGCAATGAAACATTTAAATGACATCTATGAAGAAGAACCCTTTAATTTTCAAATGGTCTATAATGGTGAGTTGATAACTTCAATAGTTTTCTTCTGACTCTGTATATCTGCTTATTTAAATGAAATAATGTTATTGCTTTCTGTTCAGAGTTTCAGAAGTTTGTTCAAAGAAAGGCCCATTCTGTTTATAATTTTGAGAAACCTGTTGTCATGAAGGTAAGTTGTAACTGTTACTTTTCTGTACATTTTTTATTCAGTCTGATCATGTCAGTTACATTTTTTATCAATTGTGAAATATCATAGGAATTTATTTTCAAAAGAGACAAAAAACTAAAAAGGAAATGTTTAATTTCAAAGAAAGCAGTTGTTTCAGTTTGTAAAGGCATACTGCCCTCTACTGTCTATTCCTAGCCCTTGCACCCTGAAGACAATGATTATTATAGTCTGTTAAGTATATCAATATATCCTTATCCTGTGCCAGTAAGAAGCTAAAGGGCAACAAATGCATTGGCATAAAGGTAGTTTTATTTGGGTGTGGGTGAGGCATAAATTTTTTTTTTTTTTTTTAGACTAGGTCTCGCTATTTTTGCCCATGGAACCACAGGCTCTCGTTGCCTGGGGTACCACAGACTCAAGCAATTCCCAGCCTCAGCTTCCCAGGTAGCTGGGATTACAGGCGCGCACCACCACGCCCAGCTATTTTTTTTGGAACTAGGTCTCGCTACGGGCCCCAGGTAGGACTCAACCACGATCCCTAGCCCCAGCCGCTTCATAGGCTGAAGCTTACAAGCACGAGCCACCGTGCCCGGCCCGAGGCATAAATTTTAAAGCCTGTGTAACTTTATTCTAGCATACCATTTTCCAGTAGAAGTATAATATGAGCCATATGATTTTAGAATTCCTAGTGGCAACAAGAAAAAAAAGTAAAATTAATCTTAAAGTTTAATGCATATCATTTCAGTCAATGTAAACAAATACTGATGGCATATTTTCTTTCAAATTTGGCATAGTTGTATTTAAAACACATCTTAATTCAATAAATATTCATTAGAAGTACTTGTTCATTAGAACCCATAAAATTTTTAGCTGTAGATTTATTTCTAAGTTTTTTTAAGCATAGTAAAGTTTTCTGATTCAATATTTGTCTATAAACAGACTAAAAGTACCTGTGTTTTTAACTAAACAAGGAAAATTAGATACAATTATAAATTGGTATTTCAAACGGCTGCTCAGTAGCCATTGGTATTTCCTGTTTGGATGAGTGCAGCACTGGAGTTGTTCTTGGAAACAATCTTAAAAAAAAAAAGTAGATATTTAAGTGTAATAGTATACCTTGTAAGCCCTAATAATCAGAATCTTATCTGTTGTAGTAACCAAAAAATGTGAGTAAAAGGCTGTTATCATTACTTCACATCCATATCAGTATTTAGCATACTAGAGGTTGGTTTTATCCCCCTCTTAAGTCCTCTTATTTGTCTGCAAGTATGAATGAAAAGGATTTTCTAGACTATTTAAAATTTTAAAAATAATTTATGGCCCTTCATTTATGCCTTTAAAGAAAATTATTTTGCTGCCTATGAGTAATATGTCTCCTATTATCCAGCCTTAATACCTGCAGGCTCTGGTATTTTCTTACTTAGAAATTGATGTCTGGGCCATTTCTGTTAAGTTTTGTTTCCTGAAACTGTACCACAGCTGGCCAAAACACTAATAACCATTCTGTGTTAGCTTTGCTATTCAATCTAAATGATTTGTTTCATTTTTCAGGCTTTTGAACACTTACAGCAATTAGAATTAATAAGACCCATGGAAAGAACTTCAGTAAATGCACAGAGAGAATACCAACTGGTGAAACTACTTTTGGATAATACTCAAATTATGAATGCTTTGCAGAAATACCCCAACTGTCCTACAGATGTTAGGCAATGGGCAACATCCTCACTAAGCTGGTTATGAATGTACCTATTTTCTCTAGTAAACAAGTTTTTAACATACTTCTTAGAACAGCGAAAAGCTATTGTCTTTTTTAAAATTTAACTATTTTTATATTTATAAACATATTTTTGTATAAGTGGGAGCTGTTATAAATGTATTAGTTGTATCTTCCCTTTGAATTATGAGCAGTTAAAGGATTTATAATTCTAGTGATTTAGATTATGCTATCAGTAGCAGTTTTAAAGAAAATAATTGAGACTATTTCAGGAATTGCACTATATGCTTATTTAACGCTCAGGAAGTAATTACATGGTACATTTGAAGAATTAGTTCAACCCAGTAGCCAGGTGTTTTTATAAACAAAGTATATTGAATTAATTTCTGATCCAATGGGAAATGCTGACATATTTTTTTCTGTACCCATGGAAATTTTGGATTCAATCCAGTGCAAGATCTGCTTCAAGAAACTGACCTGTTTGACCAGAAGTTGGTTCATATGGAAGAAAAAGGCCAAAATTTTGAATATTTTCTTCCATCTTCTCAAAGTGTGATATGCCATCTACATAGAAATCCCTTATAGGATTTTTTTTTTAAAAATAATATAGTCTTGGGCCTATTCTCAGCCAAAAGGATCAAAATTTGTCCTTTTTTAAAAACAAGTGCTTTATGAAATTTCTGGAAAATGACAATCACAAATAATGAGTAGTGTTTTGCAGTTAGCTAAATCTATTTGTATCAAAAGTAAATCACTTTCAAAGAATTTGGAAATGTCAGTCACCTTATAAACTTAGGAAGCTGAACTAATAACAGGTTTAAAATTAAATTTAATAATCATTTGTTAGTGATTTCAATCAAGAATATCTGCTGACTGATTTGCATCAGGTTAAGGTTTACAAATGACAAGAAAGCATCTTCTTTTAGAGTTTATAATGTCTTAACTGTGAAAGTCCCTATCTTCAGATACTATTACTTACAGATGAGAAAACTAACGGAGTAGTGTAAGTGTCCAGAATTGCAGGATTGACCCTGGGTTTGTCTCAGATTCCTTGCTATTAGCTGAAGTTCAATAACTGGTTATCAAGTATCTTTATCATATATCTTTTAAAGCACAATGGAACTTTAATGTGTGCTGAAGAAACCATTTAATCTTTAAAGAAGTATGGCATATAAGATTTCTGAACATTAAAGCAGCTCCTAAGTTAACAATGTATTCTTTGGCATATGTAGCCACCCCTTCCCTGGACTGTCTTCATGTCACTGCCATGTACTTCTCAGTGGTAGCTCATAAAGCAAGCTGGCATACTGGTTCTACATGAAAGTTTAGTGTTTCTTTTTTTTTTTGGGGGGGGGAAGGGGGTGATAATTTGCTGAAATATTATCATGACCATCACCGTAATTAGAAGTGAAGATTTTTACCCCTGTACTTATATTTGTCCCTTTGAAAAATATATCTGAACTAGTTTAGCAAAATTCTGTTTGCCTAAAAGGCACTGACTGTAAAAACACCTAAAGAAAGGACAGCTGCACTTTTTTTTCCATTTAAAATGCCACTTACAGGCTAAGAGTTCTCTATCTACCTGGCTACATAAGCGCTATGGAAGAGCCATCAACATCCAAGTATACAGATTAAAATACTAAGTAGTTAACATTTTCAGTGAAGCAGTTTTTAGAGCAAATTTTAAAAAAGGGAAGTGAGTAAATGTTGTATAAATGAAATATATACCTGCATTCCAAAGGCATTTTTTGAGGGGATTGGATATGTTAATTTTTTTCCATATTCCCCAATACAAAGTAGCTTAAATTTCCAAAATTTTAAAAAATGATTTCAATTCTTAAATTGCTTAAACTAGTAACAAATCCTATAACTCTGATTGTAGAGAGGGAGGGAACAAGGTGGGAAAGGGCACAATGGAACTTAAGGTGTCGGTGCTGAGTGTGATGTTGTAACAACAACTGAACTGTGTTGTAAACCAACACTATCAATAAAAAATTAATAAAGTTGTTTATAGGATAACTAACATCATTAAATTAAAGCCAAACCCGAAAGTTTCAGTAAAAACTTATAAGGGTAATATAAACACAATCAAAAAACCCATTAAATTCCTTAGCTTATCAAATTGAGTAGATGAGTGTTAGAGATGTCAGTGTAGTTCTAACTCATGGATTCTCCAGATACTCTACCAAAAAAAGGATCTTGATAAAGAAGAGAAATTACCCGGTTCACTTGCATGTGCATTGAGTGGCTCTGAGGAATTAAAATCTTTTGGTCAAGACTTGCTATATCATGTTTTATATATATTTACAGACAGATATGTAATATACTCTATTGACTTTCTGAAGAATCAGTGGCTTGCAGAATATACTGTGGAAAAGCAGTTTTAGTCTTTCTGTGGAAATTCCATATAGAGTCCATCATGGGCTTTATTTTCATTTGGCTTAGAAGGCGAAGCGGGTTCTTTAAAGGACCATCACCTAACTTCACACTAAAAACACTGAGAATCCAGTGGTGTGAACTGTTGACTTTTCATGTGACCTTGTAAGGCTTTTCCATCGGTATGAACAAAACTTTTGCAACATTTGAAATGTAAATCAAAGCTAGCTTCCTTGATGATTACTCCTGCTGATTATTCTAAGTGGAGAAAGCAGACTTTTTCTATTTGGCAAAGTACTTGTAAGTATATTTTATATCTTGGACTGTTAGCTGAGCTACATTACTCTACTGTTATGTGAAGAAAGATAGTAACTAATGCCAGCTAGCCTCATGTTTGCTGAAACTGACAGTACCAATATAAATACTGTAATGTGAATACATTAACAGAGGAGGAAATTGCCACAACTGACAAACTTAATTTTCAACAACTGTCCTCTCTTGCAAGTCTCAAACTTCTATGCCTTACTATAAATTACAAAGTCACTATATTCCCCCTATATCTAAAGAACATACAGCTAAATAAAAACTGCATATGCAAATCATAACATAGTCATTTTTTTTTATTTAACTTGGGGATGTAATGGGGATAGCATACATTTTATTTGTACAATATTTAACAATCACTTATCCAAGGTGGGGTTTTGTGGGGCTTTTTTTTTTTTTAAGCTTTTTGTTAAATACTTGCAGAAAAAAATAGCAAGTACAATTTGACAGTAGTACAACAACCTGTGCCCAAAACACTGACAAGAAATACAGAGTAAAGCTAAAATAATTGTTTTACCAATATTTTGAGAGGTAACAAATAGATTATGGACTGAGACTGCATAAAAAATGTACTGCTGGTTGAATATCTGAGGTAAATGATGCTCAATCAAGATGCTACTTGTATCATTTTTGCCCATAATTCAGTAAATAAATTTATGCACATTTTATCAAATGTTCCTAAAAAGTAATTTTTTAAAAAGGTAAAAAAGAGAAGCTGGAAAATATCTGTGGTGAAGCATTTTTTAAAAAACAGTAATCAACAGTAATCAGTTTATAATAAGCTATCATCTGGCCAGGGATTTTTACCCTAGTCCTGGCATTGTACTTAAATGTAGCTGTTACGTAAGAGTGAGGAAAGAGAGAAGAGTTTTTTGTTTTTTTTTTTTAATTTCATAGTATGATTCCATTTTTAAAGTTCCAAACTTGTTGGTTGTTTTTCCTTGATTGTATTTTCAGAACATTACCAGGAAAGATAGTGCAAGTTCATGGGACCAACAATTGTGAGGCACAGTCTCTGTTCTGGAATTCACAAGGTACCTGTAATAAAACATTCAAACAAGAATCACACATCACATGCTGAAAACGTCCTAGCATCTAATACACATACAAGAGTTGTGCAGGGCATAGACTTCAAATAAAGCCAAACACTGGTTAATCCATCGGTCCTATGGCAGTTGATCATAAACGAATCTGGGCAAGGTAAGAAGTGTAAGAGCAGCAGTTCTGATGTATCAGAAAGGCAAAACGCAAGATAAATCATAAGCACCATACACATGAGGAAAAAATTATTGGGGTATCACCTTACCCAAAAATGAGTCATTTTTCTTATCCTTTGATCTTTTTTTTTTTTTTTAAAGTATTCCAAGCTCAAACTTTTTGTTAACTTGCCCACTTTGCACTGACTGTAAACCAAGCATGAAAATGCCCTACAAAAGAAAGTTTTAACAAGACTAGGTAACGGGACAGGTAGTAATTGGAACATTCTTATTTTACTGCTTATAAAAAGTTTTTCTATTAATATAGTTCTCAAAAGGATACAAGTTTTAAAATTAGTAGCTCGAGTTAAATACCCAGCATTTCTAAAAATTTTCTCTAATATCAAGAGAAAACTTCATTTTGTGAAATTCATGGTTTTACAAAATTTATCTAGTGCTCACATTAGCCAAACAACGTATTATTTCTTGGTTTTGATTTTAACTTTTAAAATAGGCTTACATGTTTAGAACAGGTAGAAATTAGTCTTCAGGAAATGAACAGTTTTCATGAGTGTTCTTGTTATTTTCCCTTTTTGATTAGTTTCAAAGTGGGAGCAAAACAAACCAAGGAATTGAGAAGCCAAGTACTTTGTGATAGAGAGCTCAACATTGAAATGGGAATTCATAGGAATACAATGAAACTGGGCACATATGTTACCAAGAACACAAAGTTCTGTATAGTATGTGGCATACAAACAATGCTATTTACTCTTTCTGTCCCTGTTTAAAAATCTGTTCACCTATGTATTATAAATACGATATTCCCAGAGATTAAGTGCATACTATATGTAAAATGTAGTGTACTGTGTAAATAACCATTTGAAGATAACACATTCACAGTGAGCTCCTGATAGTGACATGTAACAAGTTATTTTATACAATGAATGTATGGATTTTAAAATGACCTGACAAAAGTACATATCATAATACTGGCTATTTGTTGGTCAGTAATCTTGAAATTAAGGAAATTCATGTGTTGCTTTGGCCTATATAAATTTGAGGAGGAATCCAATTATAGTCTGATGTAATTATTGTTTTGAAAAGCACTTTGGCACCTACCTACCATCAATTCCATTTTCTTATCAAGGATAAGGCATAAAGCATTTTAATATCAGTTGTGAAAGTAATTTGTAGAAGGAGAATAGGCTATGTTACTTATCAACATTGGTTACCGCTAAATGTCATTGCATATTTTGAGTTAGAAGTTTAACTTGTTATCCCTGATATGTTTTAAAGCAGTAACATCTGAGATCTGTGCTTCAATCTTAAGTCTCTATCAGAGCACAGACATCAAATATTAATCCTGACAAGATGGCACCAAGCAGAAATATAAAGTTACAAGTCTCAAAGCAGAAAGTGAGGAATTCTGGGTAGTGACACTTCCTGAGGTGATCCTAAAAACAGTGATAAAGAATGTCCCACACACTGTTTAGTGAAAAGAAATACACTACAATTTTACATATATAAATAGGAAATAATCTATTTTAAAAGAAAGTGAAGAGCTTTCCAGTGTCACAGCTCACTTAAAAAAAAAAAATGTAAATCATGCTTTAAATTTCAAATATTCCCCAAACACAGCACACCTAAAGAAAAAAACAAAAAACAAACTTAGGTAAGTATGCAATATTTTGGGAACTGGATATAAGATGAAGCTTTAAAACATGAGAAAGGGGAAATCATACTATTTTTTCATTTAAAAAAACAGCACTTTTTCCCTTATTACAAGCTAGCACAAGAAAATTTAAAACACTGCTTTACAAATGGCCACTTACTCTTGGCACTAATCATAGCTTACCGTTTTTTCTTAAATAACACAGTGAATATGTAATACCTTGTTACAAAACATGGATCAATTTATTATTCAAATTCTGTTAGTGTTTTCAATTTTATAATTTAGCAACCGTGGAACTGAGGTATACCTTGTTGAGGGAGGTTAAAGTAATGCTTGGAAGCCTCTTTACTGTACCCCACTTTGATGACTTTGTTTATGTACACAGAACAGCAGCACACTAAACATTCACAAGCTGTGTCATATTGGCATTACAATAGTCATTTATAGAAACACAACAGCAAATGCAATAAAAACAAGTTACCCTTTTAAAATCTGAAATGAAAGTATTTGATTTAAAAAAAAATAGCAGTAGTTCATTTAAGGAATTAGTGTCTTCTGACAGACATTAAGAAATCTGATGTCAGTTTTCAAACACTTGATTAGCCAGGTCCAAAAGATCCTTGATTTGGAGAGGGCCACATTCTTCATGTACACTTTTTTCAAAAGTTTCTTTATAGAGTTTGCAACTTTTCTCTTAGTCTCATGTCCTTCACGTCTCTGTTGCAGGCAATGCCTTAAGTCTCCCAGAGCCACATTTTTAAATGAGGGTCATCTTCTTTTCCGACATGTCTGGGAGACATCCTACTCATTTCACACAGAAACTGTAAGCAGGTCCATTAGCTTAGTAGCTCCAGTTCAGAGTCCTATTCCTCAGTGTGTACACATGATGCAACCATCATAGACTAGATTCTTTGGGAGGAAAGTCAACATTTGTCACCATTGTGACCACTGTTACAATGTCCTCTGTGGTAATAATATTTGTTAGTCTTTGCATCTGGGTAATTCTTTCACCTACACATCCAGCTGATAACCTGGCTTCTGCATCGTGATCCCAACATTCTTCTATGGTTTCACAAAGCATTGCCATTCCCTAAAAGGGAAAAACATATTTAAATACCACAGCAATTTCTGTCTTCTAAAAGAAAATAAAAGAATTTCCATAAATCTTAATTCCAAGAATCCCTAACCCTTGTTTATGAACTAGATCATTTCAGTGCTAACTCTTGAACTGGATACAAAACCAAGGTTAAAATCTCTACCAATTTTTCTTTACTTAGTATCAGATCAGCATTTCTATCTTTGAATATACATATAAAAACAAAAGTCATCCCCAAGGACTTTACTAGGAATAACTAGAGTGAAACAACCAGGGCAATATTGTTTCATTTTCTGCCCTCTCATTTTCATTTTTCTAGTTTAAAACTTTTGAAAGTGGTATATGGGGAGACAGTGATCAACTAGGTTAGCAAAGTACTGATGGGAAAGGCTTAGCTCTTGGGTACTCCTTTCCCTGGAAAGTTTACCTAATTGGGGACATTCATCTGCATAGAACCACAGAGATGACAGCCCTGGAAGGCTTCATGATTTTATAACCATCAGTATACACACATCTAACCCTAAATCTGTTGCTCCTAGAACTATCTTTTATCACCTCCTAGAAGAAAAAAGTGCAGAAGTATCATTCCTCTGAAAAACATTTTATTTAAATCCCAAAGGTAAAACTAACTTACAGCATGTTTCTGCCAATAATCTCTTAAAACAGGCCTCTTTTTTTTATGCACAACAACTTCCTGCATATCTTCAAGAGATGGATGCTGGCCAATTTCTTCCTCAAATGGCAACATGTACTCATCTACAGGTCCTGAAATGTAAAAAAGAAAAAAAAAATTACCTTCCTTACTTCTAAACTGAAACTTCCTAAAACATACTCTATCCCCTCTTCCCAACTGTTAATGTGTTACAATGACAAAGCAAAACTGATTCTAAACTGTATTTTTACCACATACTCTTAACAACTCTTAACAGAAATTGAAAAGTCTGTAATTTGGCATGTAACCTCTAAGGATTATGTGAGGAGCCCTGTTATCTACTGTAGGTGCACCTGTCTCCATCTGTGTATAGGACATAGGGAACCATAAATATTTGCAAATCAAGGATATCACATCCCTTTATGGCACCTGCTCTTTGAATTCAGATCAAAGTAAACATCTCTGAAGACTTTGAGTTCAATCTGTTATAACCATTTTTATTTTAATACATCTAAACTCTTTACCCATTCCACCCAAGGAAACATGAACCTCAAACCTGTACCCTCATAAGAGCTGCAAAGGTATATTTACTTGTAAAGTCAAAATTATACTTTTCAAACAGGATTCCCAAGAAGTCACAATACACCTTCATCTTAAAGTTCTACATAAGGGTACTTTTTTTTTTTTTTTTTTCATTCCCGGATAAATGAGAAAATGCTGCTGCTGGGAGTTGGTAATATTTTATGAGCACTTAACACTGACCAGGAACTTTATGTATACTGTTATTAACTTCCATTTTATCTTACACAGTGAAGGTGGCATTACCTCTATATTACAAATAAGAAACAAGCACAGATGTTTGCACAAGAGCTGACACCTGAAACCACCTCCCTGAATAACTAAAGTCTGTGCTTTCATTACCGTACAGACACTAGTCACTACTGAGCAATTTCAGTGACCAGGTAAATCTATATGTAGACATAAGTCTTACACAATTTCTTGACAGGCAATAAATAATCCCGGATAAAATTAAGCTATTAACAATGAATTGGGGGGACCATGTAACTCAACCCTCTGTAAATGTAAGCATCTTTGATGCCTGGTCACTCTCTGAACACTTCCAACGACTGAGTCTGGACATCCTATGGTTTCTATTCAACTTGTACTACTCCAAGTGGAGGTCATCAGTACTGGCACTGACTAGCAGCTTTTAAGAAATGTTAAATATCAAGCCATAACCCAGACTTACTGAATCCAAATCTGAATTTTAACAAGATTCTCAGGAATCAGTATGTACATTCAAGTTTGAGAATCAGAACTGAACAAATTTTAAACCATTCTGCCCCAAGTTCTGATTAAGAGTCAAAAGCACCTGATTCCATAGTTGGGTATTCCCTAGTATATGCCAGGCATTTCAAAAATCTCAGATGCTTTTCCTTTTTCATGAAAGTTTCCCTGATGACATCTCCCCACCAATAATGCCATTTCTAAATATTCAAAACACTCATATTTCTCAAGTACTATTCCTTTGAAAGCATTCACTAAATACCTATATACCAACACTGGACTAGACAATTCAAATTTAAACTTAGTCTGGATCCAAGACACATTTTGTCATGTTAACTACATTATTTAAAAAAAGCCAGGCTTTGTGTATTCCCATGACATGTAATCCAAGGGTTTACTTTGGAAAGTTCATATTAATAAAGTTCTTATGAAATATATTTTCCTGTAATATCTGCCATCTGACCTACTTCTGGTTCCATATGTGTACACAATAAATGTACTTCCTTTTCCACTTTGAGCCAAAATACAATGAACAACTTACTCTTCACAAAGACTTCTATAATATACACTAACTGCTTCAACCTTTCTTAGATTCTAGATCCACTTCCACACCAACTCCATAACCTTAGAAGAAGAAATCACTGTCCATTCCTGAGCACCATTCACTGAGTTCCTTTTAAAAACATAGTGCCCCAATTCAAGTTTCATATACCAGACTTGGACTGCCCAAACTGAAAGACTATTACAGAACTCAAAATATTCCTGTTAACATAGAAGCTTAAGCATGTTACACATTTTTAAATATTCAGCACAATCTCTTCTACTGTCTTTTATAATCCATGGTAAGTTTTCACATACTTTTGAATGAAAATACAAATAAGTACAAAATACAAAAAAAAATACAAACAAGGTTTATAATTTAATCAGTACATTTATAAGGCTTGAACAAGCATTTCAATAACAAAAACAAAATGGAAATCCTTTAGAAGTAGGCATTATGCTAGAAAATGTAATGTTCACAATAAAATCTATCAACTCACTTGCAAAGTCTTAAGGAGCAAAAATTTAATCTGTGGTATAACCAATTGCATCTTATACTTCAGTCTCATGGAGGACAGACTATAAATTCAGTCTCTGGAGACACAATCATTGAGTCTATGCTCCTCTCTTAGCATTAATAGCTTAAGAAACCTACATACAGAACCCACACAACCTAATCAAAGAGCAGCCTTCTCCCAGTATCTGGATCAGTTTCAAATCCAAGTTCACCATTTATTAGCTAAACATTAAAACAAGGAAGTTATTAAATTTCTAAATTTTGATCTTCAAATTCCTTGTCTTTAAGTTAATATCTACCTCCAAAGTTGTTTTAGGTAATAAGAGGTATATGAAGTACCAAGACAAACTTCTGGCAATAGAACAGTAAAATATACATGTCAGTACTTCTACCTGCCATATTCCCTGGCTTCTAAATTCTCTTTAAGCTACCATGTCCTAAGAGTCTTTTTTTAAAAACATACTTTAAAATATTACCTTTGAGTCAATCACCTCTCTTCATACCTGAGATAAGATGGAGATAGTATTTTTAGAAAATTTTTTAGTACTTTTTCTCCTTACCATCTGCAGCAGTACAGCGAGAAGCCAGTTCCCACAGGACCAATCCCATGGCATACATATCTATCCTCAAAAATGCATCCCTTTGAAAGTTAATAGCACCCTCTAATACCTCTGGAGCCATATATCTCCGGGTACCAACCTGAAAAAGATGATAAAAGCAAACAGCATTCATTAATTATATGAACATCTGACGATTTTAGAAAGAATCAAAATCAAATGTGGTATATCAATTAAGGTAACAAATTATGATCACTAGAGTGTAAGATCAAGAAGAATCTTACTCCACTGCAACACTCAACAATTAAAATATTAAGCCAGTAGAAGTATCCTTCAGGAGAGACTGAAGGTCTCCAACAGGTGTACAATGTAGATCCCAGAACATGCAGAACATGAGGTAAATATAAGGACTGATACAGAAAGATTTATAATACTAAAGGATGAACTTAGCAAGATACAAAGCAGCATGTATCCTAGGTACATTTTTTGTTTTAATGATTTTTTAAATTAATTTATTTTTATTCTTTAAATCACAACTTCGGTAAATGGCTTTTGGGATACCTCCTTCTCCCTCTGATACCCCCTCCATTCATTCTAACCCGTCTTTGTTGTTTGCTAGTCTATGTTAAGTCCATTAGTCACTTTCCTGTGGCAGTGTCCTTTCATTGGGGAGGGACTGTGTTCTTGGGACCAGGCGGACCATGCTGGTAGGTTTTCAGTGTTAACCTTGCATTGGGCAGCCAGTCTATATTTATTTTGGTCTGTTCCATTTTTTCTCATTACCAGCTGCCATCTCCACTCCCTTCTCTGTTATTCTGCTGTTTTGCCATTGTTCTGGCGTCAGGTTTAGGGTGTCTCACACCAGCCACTGTCGATGAAGAAGTCTCTCTGTGGATTCAGGCATCTGTGATGGCTGTTGTAGGTCATCTCCTCTGCCTCAGTTTGCAGCTCTGCTGTGGGGTCAATGCCCTCACTCTTTGGCCTTCCTCGCCTCTCCCATGGGGTGGGGAGGGGTGCCTTGTTCTCCCAGAAGGCATCTCCAAAATGAGTTCTTGACTCTTTCAGACATGGTGAGTGCATAGGTGCAACCTCATGACATCGTTTTTCTATAGTTGTTTCTCCAGTCTCACATACACTGGTTCTCTCGATAGTCCATCTCCTGTGTCCAACTCAGGCTTGTTGGCTGTATTTTACCTGGCCCCTCACCCGTTCTATGATGGAGTTTGCATTATTTGTGTTCTTCCTCCTAACTTTTCTGGAGACGCTTAAAAAATTATTTCTACATTACAATTTGATGTAAGCTTAGAATTTTTTCCCCCTTTTGGGAGCAATCACAAAACACTGAGTAACAACTGTTTGTGGAGAGATACATAAACTAATGCAAAATTACTTTTAAAAATGTACCTCTTTAGTGATTTCTCTTTTTATGATATAAAGAAGCTAATCATATAAAACAAAAAAAAGTAGCAAGGAATGAGTAAACTTTTTTTAAAGGTTGTATAAAATACACATTTATTTACTCATGAATTCTATCTTGAAGTCTTTTATATTTTGTCCCTAACTTAGCATTTCTCAGTAATGTTAACTATGGTTATTAAGCTAATTGTAATTGTTGCTTGTCAACATCCACATATGAATGATTGGAAAAAAAAACAACTTGGGGATAGCTGGATATATCACAATCTACTAAGTTTTAGTAGATTGAGGAAACAGTCAAGATACTACTATTTCCAAAATACCCATCATTAGTTGACTGTGATCTCTACAAAAACCTACAAATATAACAGTTGTTTTTTCTTTAAAAATACAAAATTAGCAGTTCTTTTAATACGAAGGACACTTTTTTTTTTTAGGCTAAGTATTGCTATGTTGCCCAGAACACCCTGGACTCAAGGGATCCCCAGCCTCAACCTCCCAGGCAGCTGGGATTACAGGCGCACATCACCAAGCCCAGCTATTTTTTTAGACTAGATCTCGCTATGTTGCCCCAGGCCAGTCTCGAACTCGCCCGCTCAAGTGATTCCCAGTCTCAGACTCCCGTCCTAGGCTTGGGATTAAAGCTGTGCACCACCGCGGCTAGCTAGGAGAACACTTTTTAAACAGACTTCTGCTTTCCTACTTTAAATACTTTTTATTGTATTTATCATATGCAAGTATTTTATGTCTAGTGTTCTAAAGATAAATGTATGCCACAAAAATACTTTTATTCTAAAATTGACATATCTACTCCCTTTAGTATAAAATGTTTTATAAATTAATGCTGACATACAAAAATCTTATTTTTTCTTGCAATGTTCTTTCTTTGCTAAAAATAAACTGTATAGTTAACACAGCATTTTGTAATTTTCTGGTCCATGAATTCAGAAGTCAAAGAATTACTATTAGTTATTTTTACCTTATGTAACCTAATTACGAGGGCATTGAAAGGATTTTCCTCAAAATTTACCCAATTTTTCCTTTAAAAAAGTAGTTATGAAAGATCAAAAGATTAAACTTGCCAACACTTAGTCTTATGACAGCCAATTATCCTAAAAGTCTGTTCCTAAGCTTCCTATACAATCTCCAATCTCAGTAATATTCTCCACATAACTACCTACATTTCCAAATACATTTGGTATCAACTTTTTTAGAATTACATTCCTGCTAGCCATTAATCTAAACTGAATGCTTAAATTGTCGGTCAATACTGTCAAAATGTTTTGTACGACAATTCTTTAATAACTGTGTTCTTGGTGGTCAAGAGAATATGCTGAGAAGAAAGAAAGTTGAAAATTGAGAACCAAGTAATTTGCAAGATTTGAAAGGTGAAAAAATGATAATGCTGAAATTGAAATCTAAATCATTTGGCTTTGTAAAGTAATGTTACCTTTCAGGTCAAACTGGATTTTTTCATTAAACGTAATCTTGTAGAAGTGAAAACAGTTTTCTTAGCCTCATAGTTTCTAAGAATAAATATATGGATAATGTTTTTTGGTTTTGTTTTTTTTTTTTCCCTTTCTTTCTTTTTGGTCTTCTTTAAAAGGCCAGATATCCCTGTGCACACCTTCACTAAAGTCAGGCACACCACTCAGGACTTTAGAAGTGCTCTGAATTCTCAAGAGCATTCAAAAAATGCTATAAAGTTGACTAAAAGAATTAATGAAACAATAAAGATTAAACAGGAAGAAACTATCTGCTGTTTGAAAAATGGTAGCAACAAACTAGACAGAATGATATAAACCTACTTTAAACATAATGTAGAAAAGGAAAATGAACAGTGTATCTTAATACATGGCAGTGACTGATAATTAATTCTTATAATTTTCTTAGTAAAAAAATAAGTTAAAACTACTATGATGATACTAAGAACTTAAGAAACAAGTCTATTAAGAGATAAATTCTTCTTCTTTGATTAGCATCCCATAACATATATCCAAGTTGTTTCATGAGTTTTTTAAATCACTTGAGTCCTGTCACCATCATATGAAAATGTCTTCCTCGGCAATTTTAAGTTATTTTATATTAGATGCTGGTAAAAGAAACACCATGATGATTTTAGACCAATTCAATACAGATAATGTAGTGGTTCCATAAAATATGAAAACAAGATTATTTTTCTTAGAGGTTAGTTATCATACCTGTCCATGGGTATCACCTGCAGACTTGCCAGCCTCAAATTTTAATGCCAGCCCAAAGTCAGCAATGCAAGCTGTCAGATTGTTTTTCAGCAGCACATTTTTACTTTTGATGTCCCTTGCAAATAGAAAGATAGACAACATGTTCAAGTTAATTAAATGAGTAATCTTTAAAAAAATTTTTTGAAATTTTAAGTAATATTTTTTTGAAATTGAAAGTGTTACAGGAAGACTATATGCTATGAAAGTGAAATTAAAAGAAAAGAGAAAAGCTTAAGTCTCCAGATAACATGAAGCACAAGAATGCATTGACAAACTCCTATTTATACATGACCAATAAGAAATTCTTCATAAGAAATTTTTCCGTTCCAAAAGTACTGCCCAGCCTATGTTATCTATGTTATTTTTACTTATCAATCAGAAAATTGCTGGATTTTAAGATGAGAATGTTTATGAATCCATGGTTTAAAATTCCCATTGAAACTGAAATTCAAAAGTCAAAATTGAAAAAAAAATTTCAAATAGCAACTAAAGTGGGGTCTTTTGCCTATTAGTGCAGGCACTCATTTAAAAATGGTCTCCTATTTTAGTAATTTTTTATTTTCTAGTCATAGAAAAGCACCTCTGAGAATGTATAACAGGTGGAAAATTTTCATCGTAAGTATATATTGTGCCATTTAGATCCTGCTGTTCTGAAAAGAATAACCATTTTAAGGTAATCAGATCTCCCCTACATACTACCCTCAACTAGTTCATCTTATAGATTGCTATACCCTAGTGAAATATAGTCTATGCCATGAGCAATGGTTATGTGTTCAAACAGTAGAACAGAGGAGGCACAGGTAGGCACTCAGATGCTATGAAAAAGTCAGTTGTAGACAGTTCCATTTTTAAGATCCCTACTGCTAATAATCTTAGTGGGTTCCAAAGAATCAGTTCCCTACAGGTTTACGTAAGGCAACCAAAAATTCATGAAGAGGCAGTTAGACGGTGAGAAGAACAACTATTTCTGAGGCAGAGGTGGTTTAAGGTTTACAAAATCTAATCTGGATTAAAATTAGACCTCCCAGCAACCTAAAACCACCTGCTAGAATTCAACTAAATAACAGTTAAATGAGTTTTTGCCTACTTTTTAAACTACCATCTTTAAATTGAACAATTTGATTCCATGTGCACATAAATTGAATACCCAATGATAACCCCATTTTTAAGGACACTAAGATTTTTATGACAATTTGGGGGTACAAGGACTTTTTTTTGTTTTTCTCCCCCTCATGGAATAGGGCATGTTAGTAATAAACCCAATTGTTCAAGTGATGCCTCCCTCTACCTCAACTTAGGTTAAGGTCATAGGGTCATTCAGAACACAGCAAAAAGATACTTGAAATTCCTCGATTACATCCCCTCATACCATTTAAGTCATGTATGAACTTGTTTTAAGGTGAAACCTTAAATAAACATAAAATAAGACAAACAGAAACCAATAATTAAACTTTACTAATAATGCAAATACATTTGAAAATGATGAAAATCCAGTCTCTCATATAGCATGATTAGATTACCAGGGGGAGAAATATTTCCCAGGAGATTAAAAGTTTAAATAATAAGTAACTGAATTATTGGGGAAAATAATGTAAATTTAGCTCTACCTGTGAGATATGGCGGGTTTGTGGCCATCTTTTAGGCCAGGAATATCCTCATGTAAATATGCCAATCCTCTAGCCATTGTTTCTGCAATATGACACAATTCATTCCAAGAGACCACATTAGCCTTAAGAAAGTCTGACAGTGAACCCTAAAGAAAGGGAGGGGAAAAAAAAACAATGTATGCTCTTGACAAAAGCTGCATGTATATGGAGACTTTCCTTTGTAAATTTTAAGTGGTTATGGAAGGTAACACATCTTTTCTTTTTGGTTAAATAATATCCAAAAAGCGATCTATCTGGAATGGTTCATGTTTCACATTAACAAACATTCGACTAGAAAGTAATACCACTAGTTCTTGATGGTCTGCTACAAGCACAGTAAATCAGCATCCCCCTATTTAGAAGATAAAAAATAAAAGGCTAGTAGAAAATTCAATGTTTTACAAATATTTTTAAATTTAAAATGCACTGACTATATCCTTTCAGCGCCTCCTTTTTATTGGTCATCTTCTCCGTATTGACTAATAACTGGCAGTGAAAGAAATGATGGAGTGACCAAAGTGGGACCAAAGTATATATTGCGCCAGGGAGGAGGGAAGGGGGGAGGAACACCCAAAGGGCAAGAAAAAAAAGAAATGTAAACAAATCTTATATAATTTAAATAAATAAATAAAATAAACACATTGATTCTAGAGCTGTTCTATCTTAGGACTAGCAGAAAATGAAACATATAAACAACAACTAAAATAAAGAATCTATAGATTCCTGTCATCCTCTTGGTCAAGAATTAAGAAATAATAGGCTCACTTATAACTAACAATGTGAAACCAATTACCAAGGACATTAGCAAAATTTCCTATTTCATTAATGTGTACTATTCTGGACATAGAAAAAAATGAGGAAAAATCAAGTGTTCTTTGATGCTTTGGTGATAATTATCTTATAAACTAGTGACAGACCAAAAATCAGACAAATTGCCTGACTAGTTTTGTTGCTAAGCTACACTGATTAAATAAAAAGTTTAAGCCACAAAATTCAAGGTTAAAAAAAAGTGGTTCATGTAATCAAATGGATCATAAATGGTAAGTGAAAATTACTAATCATCTGCTATGCTAAAATAAATACTTATAAAGGAAGCTAACTGTAGCACTTAAATTTAGGGACAAAAATACTGATATTATAAATTATATTATATTATATATTATAATATATTATATATAAAATTATATTATATTATATATTATAATATATTATATATAATATATTATATATATTAAATTATATTATATTATTTTATTATAAATTATATTATTATTATAAGGGTAAGGTAAAAAAGTTTCTAGCTCTACTCTTTTATTAAAATAAATTATTTGTTAAAATTTTGCTTATAAATATTAACCAATAAACTATAATCTATAGCTAATAATAGGTAACCCTAACTTTTACTGAGTTAAAATGGAAAGTAGTTTACCTTTTCATGAAATGCTGTGATTAGCCAAAGATCCACATCAACACTGGTGCCTCGTTTTTCTGCACCAATGAACTGTAGTATGTTCTCATGTTTCATTCCAGGCAAACTATAGACTTCATATTCATTTTGCCATGACTGTTTGTCCTAAAATTTAAAAGAAAGAAGAGTAAGAAAGCAAAGAATGCAGACAAATAAACCCTATCCAAGAGATTACTCAACTAAATTCAAAGGGAAAATGTAAAAATAAAGCTAAGTATGAAAGTCTTTGGTTTTGTCATTTTTTTACAATAGTTGACATTTTCATACCAAATGCATGTCCTGTGCCATTCTTTCAAAACATATTTTTCTGTGTCTTTGAGTTTGTAAACACACGCACTGATCACAAACGCTCCACTTCCACATGTACAGCAACGACAACACATTCTGCTTACAAGTTAGTACTAGTGTGCAATTTTATCATACTGAGAAGCTACCTGTCTTCTTACCGGAATAATATCCCTGACAGATAAAATTCAGGTAAGAATAAACCTCATCTAAGTAGGAGAAAGTTTTCTTTTCAAAAAGACTAACATTATATCAGACACTTAACAAAATGTTTCAAATACCCTACAAAGACAACAATGTGGCAAAAATATGCAAAACAATCATTAAAACTTCATATACTCATTGGTGTCTGCAAGTAATGTACATCTTTCATGTATCAAACTATTCACTCCCTTTCACAAAGAAAGGATAATGAAAAGCTGGTAACAGAATATAATGGTTAGGAACCCTCTAGATCTAAACCTTTGGCAAGTTACAAAATCATTTAGTTTTCTTATTAGCTAAATGGGGGCTTGTAGTGTCAGTGTCATAGGACTGTTGTATTAAAACTGTGTGTTATAAGACATCTGGATAATATATGAACAGATTATTAGTGAATACGCCCATATGAAGCATCTCTACATGACTCAGTAGACCATTCAGTTAAATATTACCTACTGTTATTACAGTTGTTCCTCTTACCTTAATATCATTTAAATCACTTTGATCTCTAAGCCTCCTCAAACCCTGATTATATTTGTAAATCTTGGCACAACAGAAATCTTGGCACACCAGAAATCATCTTCCTTGAGAACTAAACTATCACTGAGATGGATCTGGAACGCTACCCAAAATAAGTAATAAATTTCTTGAAAGAATCTAGGAAACAGGCTTTAGAGAAGCAAAAAAGCTAACATCTACATATTTTAAGACAAATAAAATGATTATATGGTAACTGGTATATGAAAGAGCCAACGTCTAAGGCAGTGGCGAAGCCTGCAACACCAAATCCAGCTAGGATTGTAGTATGTACAGCATTACCTACAGGGCTTTGTAAGCAAGAAGCAGGGAGAAAGCAATCATCAAAGATGTGTATCACCAATGGAATAAAATAAAACAAAAGCATGACTCAGAAGCTAATTCAGACCTAGGTTTCATAAGGTAAACCCCCTTCAAAAATAAAAAATTTCAAAACTAACTATAGTTTTGATTCTCCATCTCTGAAAATTTACCAAAAAAATCTGAAATGATTACATGGACCCTCAAGGTAGAAGAAAAATTAATCAGTCTAGTAATATACCTTCAAACAGCAACTCTAAAACCAAAGCACACTATTCTTTCAGTGTTCTGTTTGTTTTTTATGATAAGGTCAATGGGATGTTAAATTTTAACCAATCGAATTATATTTTTAACTGAAACCCTCATCTTCACTTAGCATTTCCATACAAGGTTTAATGGTAAAACATTTTCTCTAAGTTAATTTATTACAATATCACCATTCTAGGGAAAAAGTGATTTTTGTTAACAATCATTTTTCAGATGAAAAGGTGCAATAACTGCTTTTTCCCAACATTACAAAGAACCACCTTGAAAAATTTTCAGACTGATTCTGAGTTACAATAACCTGGTCAATTGTGTATTTTTTAAGAAATGCATGCAGATTAGAAAACTGCTATAATCATACCTGTATTGGAAATATTTTGACAGCTACATACTCATTAAGCAACTGGGCTTTCCAGACACAACCAAATCTTCCCCTTGCTTTCACTTCTAGTAATTGCAGTGGCTTCAAACCTAGTAATGGAGAGGGTGGGGGTGGTCCTGGGTCCTACAGATAAACAACAACATTATTATTAAAAAGCGGCATATGACAGATACGTGTATCATTCAAAATATAAGGAAAAATAGTGTACTAAGGAATCAACTGACAAACAGTAAACACAGATGACATTTACTTCAACCTTGCCAAAACAGTACTCAAACATTACTAATTATCTATATTGATCACAAGGCAAGCAATTTGAATTTAAAATTTTATAATATTACAGTACTACACAAGTATAAAACAGAAAGAAATCTAAAATCTTTTTGCTCTAGTCTCACTTATTTTCCCACTAAGATTTTCTGTGACCTTTAGGACACTACAAGTATTTTGTTAGTTTCATTAGTTGATACTCCCTTACTTGACAAGGATCTGAAAAGCACCAGAAACAGAATGATGGCCATATGTCTCAAAAGAAAACCTCTCTGCAAAATCTACTTTCCCCAATGACTGACTTTGAATCTTTTTTTATTTATCCCAGAAATACTTAGCAATTTCTCAAATATACTGTAGATACAAATACAAGTACTACATTAAAAAAAAAAATAGACATTTGTTGCTACAAACTGTTCATTCATTCTAATTTTTCGGTCTATTAATAATTTATCCTTTCCAAAATTGCGATTAAAAATTAAGTGTCCAAGGGCTGACTGACAAAGAAAAAAAAGGACAAATAGCCCCAAAGTGAGCTATCATTATAGTATATGACAATAAATATAAATAAGACATGCACCTTGATAGTTAATGTAAAAATTGGAGCAAAGACAGTATAAAACAGGAGCACAGCACTGATAAATCATAAGGGGATCCTCCCCATACAAAGCAGAGTGGCAATCCACAAAAAAGCACTGTATCAGTTCAGTATCTGCAATTAAAGTAAGATCTTGAAGCCACTGGAAACCTTCCAGAGAAAAGTAATAAAAATATTTAAATGACTGCATAATGAGTACTGTAAGGAGGAATTAAACTTTCTGTGACAATAACAACAGATATAATGACACAGGGTGGCACTTAAGACATTTGGAAAAAACAACACCTCTATATCAATACATCTCTCTGACTTTTCTCCTCTTGTTTAACCTCCTAATCCTCAAGATTTGGTGTAGGCATTCACTGGTAGAATTCAAAAGTTTAAAACCAGATCATCTACATTAGAAAGATCCTAACAATAGAAACAATATAGGGTATTAAATAGGAAAATACTTATAATTTCTTCTAATGTAGATAATTTTTGTTAAATGATTTGAGAACTATTTTAAAACTGCAAGTAAAACTAGAAAACTTTTTATGATCCATTTTAATCTCATGTGTTTATTCAAAAATGTTAACCAAAAATTACTTTTCCTTCATACACTGAAATCATGAAAGAGTAACAGAACTAAAGAATGTTTAGTTTAATAGAGTGAAAGGTCATGGAAGTCAGATACAAATATTATAAAACTATGAGTCTTAAAGTTATGACTTTCAGCAAGAAGGGCCACAACAATCTCTGAAGAATTTTGAACAAAACTATACCATCCCTACACCTCATTCTTGGACAGACAGATCATTTCTATCTATAAGAGATTTTGTAGATAAGAGTAAATTGCTGATGTGAATGTAGAGATTGTAGGGAAAAAATGGTTGAAAACTACTCTTCAACAGAAAAAGGAAGTGCTCAAAATCCAGGAATTACTGGATAACCATAAAATGAAAATTGTTTAATAACTATAAAGTTAACATAAATGATTTCTCCCTCTTTAACAGAAAAGTTATAAAGTTACAAAGTTAAAAAGTTTAAAGTAGGGATACCAAAACTAAAGTATACAGATAAGGGCTGAAAAGGAAAAAGGTAAAACATAGTTGGCTCTAAGCTTGAAACACTAAGATTTTTAATAACTTTTACATAAATCAACTGATATCTCTCTCCAGATAACATACACATTACCCATTCTCTGTTCTAAGGAATATGACTCATGAATATTACTAGTCTATAAAATAGGATTTAGATGATTTAATTCACATCTCAAATTAAAAATATGTTGAACATTCAAAATATAATTTTAGCACAGTGTTACCCATAATTTTAGGAAAGATAAGATAATATCTATGCTTAAGAAAATAAATCAATGAATGTTTTCCAAATGCAAAGGCTAAATAAGTTCTCGGAAGTTACCAAAGTTCTATTCAGCAAGTTTTTATGCTACTGCTATTTCAGTAAGAAATCATAAATCACTCTCCTAACGATATTAACATTACATACAACATTTAACAGTCTGTAAACATGTTGTTAAAATTACTTACAAGCAGAAAACTTAAAAGATAACAATGACAGCTTTTCAAAGGATGAAAAAAGGTCTATAAAAGTATATTCCTAAAATGTCAAAACTTTTAGAAAAGATATCTATTTTTAAATAATTTCTACAATATCTAAATGGTTGGCAAAGATGAATATGAAATATATAATACTGATCAATATACCTTTTTCCTTCTTCAATGAAAAATTACTGTAATAGTCTTCAATTTCACATCACTTAACATTTTATTAAATTTTATAGAAACCTTTAATTGTATCATTAATATTTAGCTTTTACTTATAAGTTAAGAACATTAGAAAAGATTTGGGGTTTATTAGTCTAACCCCCCCACCCACCCCCCACACACAAAATAAAACTCAATGCTTGGCTGTAGAAATAAAGATTTTTTTTTGCCTTTAAAATATATGAACACCTGGAAGACAATTCAGACTTCAAATTTATAAATTTATAATGACAGCAAAATTTTTATGTTATGTACAAAAATGGGTTTGTCCTGCTAAACAGAAAAACCACTTGGGAATGGGGAAGCATTTATAAAGATTGCAGAATTCTTAAAAATTTTTTTTGAGTTTTCAATCCTCTTTCAATAGTAAGGCTATTTTGCACAATTGAAAGACATGCACGAGAACATGGTTACAATTATATCTCTTTCTTACGTATTTGTAAGTGAAAATCAAGGCATCAGAAGACATCATGTTGAGAAGCAACCAATGATAAAAGTCGGAAACAGTGCCTCCATCCAACATTACTAACCAATATCATTACTATAACCAGCATAGGAAAAAATTACTAGAAGTGAAGAGCTGTAAAACAGTTTGCAATCATTTTACTTATTCTAGTGTCTCCATATGAAAGATGAATTCTCATCTAAATAAAGTCTAAAACCTCCAGACAGCAAAAGATCAGATTAAAACTTCTTAAGCTAGCCCATGTACTAAAGATTAAAGATGCCAAAGATGAAAGAAACTATCTGAAAATACAGCTTTCACATTGAAAGATAATGGTTTGCCTGAAAGTCCAATACAAATGAGTACATGCTGACATTTAAGCTAATGACATACTATAAAATTTAACCAATACAAGATTTTTTAAAACTAAAAATCTAGCTTTTAGGTGTTAACTTCTAATCAATTAAAACAGCTGCTTCTACATTCCACCTTAATAAGCATAAATACTATTAACAATCCTTCAAAAATAAAAACCTATTACTATGGTAAATCAATAATGTTTTTAATACTAAAAGAGGTTTTTAAAAACCTTCAAAACATAAAATTTATAAACTATAAAGGATGCACAATAAAGCAACAACAAAAAAAAATCTAAGAACAAAATGTTTAATATGCATCCACAAAAATTCCACAACCATAAAACAAACATCAATGCATCTTACCTCTATCATTATATGAAAGGCGTGCTTGTGAAGAAAAAACACAGGCAAAAGAAATTACGATTTATATCCAGAATGAAATGAAAAATGACATATCATTTACAAAAGTAAAGAAAGGAGAATGATTTAGCTTTCTAAAAGTTGGCAATGATCCAATGTATAATAGTTTTTAATATTAGGATTGGGAACATTTGCCTTATAAGCAAAAGAAAGTGACATTTAAAAAAAAATCTGGAATTTTACCTATCAGTTTAAGGGTATTAATAGTTAGATGACTCTAGCTTGTCCCCAAATTACCTGATCCAATGGACTTTGAGCAAAAAACTAACCCAAGTCTAAAATAATCGTTACTTATTTTTAAGAAGTTCGAGAGTTTAAACTCTACATAAAGTAATTAATAAGCATTTTAAATGATAGGAGTTGAAGCTGGTTTCTGAACACCAGAGGGCAGTATTGCCTTTAACAAAAATTGTAGGTACAACTGAATTTTCACATTGCTAGAGTAAGTTTCTCAGACCATACTTTCTTAGAAGTATTTTAAGAATTTCTAGAAGTTTTCTACATTCTAAACTGCTTCACTCAGTCCCCTTGCCGGGAAGACAATGGAATTAGAATTCTAACAGTGAGACTGAATGTTTCTGGTGTTTATGTGAGTATGTATAAATAAAGACTGAGGAAGAATAAAAAAGATCTTCCAAATTAAACAGAACATAGTGAAAGACCAGGCCTACTGCTGCTATACCCTACCTTTTAAGCAACATCAAGGGCAATAAAATCAAGCAATAACCCTGTGAACAATACATACTTTCAAGACCAAAATTCATACCTTCAAAGATAAATACCCCAGAGAAAAAACAAATGATAGTTTCCCAAGGTTTATGGATCCTTTCAAATAATGTTTTCATAGAGTGCTTTCAGAGATAAAAATGCCACTTTAATAACACTGCACAAAGATCTCTTCCATAACTTACCAAAATGTATACCTTTGCTCAATATACTTCTCAATAAATGAACATTAGGTCATCAAACAACCCAAGCTATACAAGAGACGTCAAGGTCTACACAACAGACCTCCATGCAAAAACTTAACAAAATCAAAGAGACAAAACACAATTTAAAAAAAAAAAAAAAAAAAAAAAAAAAAAAAAAAAAAAAAAAAAAAAAAAAAAAAAAAAAAAAAAAAAAAAAAAAAAAAAAAAAAAAAAAAAAAACAAATCAAAATACAAAAATATGAAAACCAAGCAAAAAAGTGTGGATTCACAACTGGATAAAGTAACTTGAATATCATACTATTAACTGAAAATAACAATAAAAACCAGACCAGCACATTAATGTCAAGCAATAAAACTGTTGAATATTAAAAAGGTTTGCAACTTATACTTTAAGGGGGGGAGGGGAGACCTGGGCGGGGAGAAATTCACTGTTGCCAAATATCACAAAAGAATAAACAGTACTTAATTTATTTAATAAGTATTCTGCAATAAGCACCAAGTATCTACATTCTCATAATTCACTATAGTGTAAGGAAGAAAGACTAATCAGAGAATCAAAGTAATGAATACATAACTATAAGAGCAACAAGAAGGAATTCTGTACCGTAAGCACTGGCAGTAAAATGAGATTTTTCCTGAGAATCAGTGAGAAATGGAGAAGTGTAAGAGGGAGGCAGATAATATGAAAACAGCACTGGAAAACATCCTAACCTTCTGGAAGGCAGTAAAGCTCACCACTATACCATAATATCTTGTGCAACCAACTGGACTGGTTCCAGTCACTGCGAAAAGATTTGAGAAGATCATTACCCAGGAATGTGAAGTGCTTGGACATAGCTAAGTAGATATTTGATTATATTATATAGACTGATGTGTAGAACATGTATCCAAAAAACCTTAGAAATGTGAGTTTAGACTTATAAATATTATAAATATACACAGTGAGTCCTCGATCAATAACTGATAGTTTTTTGAAACTGAAACTAAGCAAAATGATCTATAAAGAAGCCATTTCCTCAAATAATGTGATTCTGTTCAACATCAGAAGGGATTTTTTAAATGTTATAATGAAAATACATGTATTATGTTTCATAAATTTTCTCTTTATTAGTTAAACCAAATAAAGATTTAACAAATATACATGCACATGCATACCAACATGCATTACAGAATCTTCATTGTGTGTGTATATATATGTGTGTGTGTGTGTGTGTTTAGATACCTCACTCAACAACTTCTTAGTATTACCAAAAGAATGTCTTCCTACCTAAAAAAATTTGAAAAGTGACAAAATCTGAAATTGTCTCATCTTAGCTATTGCACTATGTTAAGCACTAAGGAACTTTATAACAGAATTTAAAAAAAAAACAGACTTGACAGCAGATAGAAGCAGAGATTATAAAGAAATAGTATATGTAATGTACAAGGGCAACTTTTTTTTAAATTTAATTTAATTTTTGACTTCACCTCCTTTCTTTTTGTTGTTTGTCCAGTTTAGCCCTTTAGTTTGTTTTTTTTGTTTTTCTTTTCTGGATCTATTTCTTCATCCTTGGTGAGGGTGTGATTATTTTTGAGCTAGGGACTGCAGGGCATTATTTATTAATCTTCCACAATACTGATTCCATCAAATGCACAGCATTGATTATATTCAATTAGATCTTCAAAATCCTTTTGTCATGTACTACTCTGAATTCCTACAGTTTATCTCCTAAACTTCTGAAAGCAAAAACAGACAAAAGTAGATGACAAAAGAACTATGGGTAAGTTGCCTACAAAGTGGTTAACACCACAAGGTGGTCAATACTGGGGTTAAAATTCTGAAAGAGTATATAAAGTCATGCTCATTCTCCTTTTTGATTGCTGCCCAGAAGCATCAGATTTTTTATTGTGTACAATTTTTTTTTTTTACTTAACATTTATATTCTGTAAGTGAAGTTGAGAAAAGGGAAAAGGACATACTATAAATAGTGATGTGGTAAAATTATTGTTTATCTTCAAGGTTATATATACTTGCTATAAAAACTTTAAATGTACTTTATTTACTCATTGCTTTATCCTACTTAGTTTTTATGTAGTTCACCTAATTACTTCAAATTATAACTAAAATAAAATTGCTTCAATGCATAATAATTGGATATAAATGTTCACTCTGTGCCACTGACTCTAGACCAAATCACTTCACTTATTTGTACTTCAAATTTTCTTATCAATGAAAAAAGACCAGATAAAACAGAACCTCTAATATGAAAAGCTGAAGGATTAAAGGAGTTAATTTGTATAAGATGCTCTAATACAGTGGTGAGCAAAGTACTCAAATCTAAATCTTATTACACTACAGTACGTTAATTTCAAAGTACTGACTTAGATACATCCCAAAACCAATTTCAACAGAATGTACTCCTTTCAAGTACAATTCTAGAATTGCCATTCTGTCAGCAAAAATAGTTAACCCTTACTTAATGTGCACTTCACATTAGCCAAACACCTCAGACACCGCTCTTCTCCCAATTATTATGGAGCTGGTATCAGACATTTTCTTCCACTTTGTCTAAAATTGAAGCAATTCCTTTCTCTCTTTAATCTTCATTTTTAGGCCACACAGTCAACCAACCAAATGATGAACTATTTTAAGCTCACTTACAGGGAAACATGGTTTCCAATAAGGCCAGCAAGCACTGTCCCTTTGCCATAGGCAATACCCAAGCACGAGGTGAGTGGTTAAGCAAAAACAAACAAATCTGACCATTTCCCAGTCTATCTCCTATAAACAGCTTTCAAAACAAATACTTTTTCATTTTTATATCTCAAATTAATAGAAAAAGAGTTTACATCCATGAAGTAGTTAGGTATAAGGTAACAGCTCTATGATGAAGTGAAAGAAATTTTAAAAAAGCAAAAACAAAAAAGTTTCTTTTCCCTATCCACTGTCTCTTTGCTAGACAAGAAAAAGGGGAAACTGTATTCTGGTGTACATGCCATAGTGACATTTGTTAGTCTGGCAGACAGGAAGGGCCGTGAACAGGCCAAGGGAAAACAGAATTCAAGATTTTAAAATTTAAATGGAGGCCATGTTTGGAAATTAGGTGCTCTGATTAATTTTTATGTGCTGCTTTATCTTATTTGAAGCTTTTGATAAACCTTTAATTGATTTTTCCTTCTTTCTTTTTGTCTTTGGACACAGAATTTCAGCCAATTCCAAGTGCATTTATATGTGAAACAATTTATAAAAAGAAAATTTTCAGTCAAAATACATTTTTATGGATAATTTATGACACTTCTGTCCACAATAAATTTAAAAGTATACGTAAATTTATTTATTTTTTTTGTAACTGTATTTTTGTTTTTTTTATTTAATTATTTTTTATTTATATGTAAATTTCACATCTTTGCAATCCCAGGGATTAGCGTAAATTTAAATTATAATTTAGGTTACTAATAGAAAATCAGTCATCAAAAAAGGTGAAACATGCAAAGAAAAATATTAATGATACTATTTCTTGGGTCTGTATCAAAAAAAAAAATAAAAAGATGATGAAGCATCAAACCACCATATATTAAACATGCTAAAATAAAAGTTTTTAAAATGCATGTCCCAACTATTAGGAGAAACCTAATGAACTCTAAACTAATAAAACATCAAAATTTGGTAATTCATGAGAATACATGGATGCTCCAATAAATTTTACTTATGAATACATCATTTAATCAGAATAAGAGAGATTAAAAGTGTAGAGCTGAACCATATCATTACCAATTAAATAAAAAGAATCAAATTGTGAATGAACATTTTACAGCTTATAATATTTACAAACCAGATTAGAGAAAGATGTCAAAGGATGTATGCCAACATGTTAAAATTGGTTGTTTTAAGAAAGTAACAAAGGAAAAGGGTAAGAACAAATGACTTTCTTGGACATACTTCTTTCTCCATAATGTATTTTACTACAAATTTTATTTGAATACAAGCAAGTATTTATAATTTTTAAGTAAAGAGATTCTATAGAAAAAGAGAATGGGAATGTAAAGAGACAAAGCAAAAAGAAACATACTTAAACTTCAACACTATCAATTTATTTCAATATGTGCTTCCATGGAGACAACATTTATTTTGCAAGTATTGCTTAATATGAGCATAGTGAAATTTAGTAAATTTCCCCCTGCATCTTCCTGAGAGAAGAAAGCAACACACTTTCCTAGATTAGCCTGGCTAAATGATGTTATGCTACCTTTCAGTGTCTTATTAAAATTTTAAATGGGTACATATATAGATAGACTCATATCCAACAGGAAAAACACAAAGCATTTTCACAGATGGATAGGTTTCTCAGTGAATAGTACTTTTTCATAGCAAGCAAGGATGAACTATTATTACTTTAATATTAAGGTCAACAGGATTATTCTGTAAATCCAATGCAGGTATCCCAAGAATCTCAAAGTCTTTAGTCTTTAGTAAACCAAAACTTAGATGAAATGCCATGGTGTAGGGCCCAAAGGAACTGATAGCACTTTTAAAAAATATTAATGCTGCCAATACTACAGCAGTCTTAAGAATGAACAAAAACTTCATACTTGGTTTAAGATGGTCAATTTCTAGCTGCTGAAAACCATTTTCTCATCAAATGATACTTTTTACACAAATCTCATAAGCAAAAAACTTAAGCTCACAAATGGTTATAAAAGTGATGCAAACAGTTTTACTGAAACCACATTAACCCTAACAACAATGAGTTCTTAATAATAAGAGTCAACGCATCAATTCCCTCATATTAGTGACTCACTGGCACTAGAAAAACCAGTTCATGATCAGTTTACTCACTGCAGTTCATAAGAAAATTTTCTATACATGGAGAGATAGTTTCAGCACAGGGAAAAGACATGAGACCTAAACAATACAAATTAAAAGAATGCTTCAAGCTTGTGATTACACAAAGTATTAAATAATGGCATTCAAAAGTATGGAATGCTTCCATTTATTTTACCCCAGAAATAAAACCTCAAGTTTTCTTTGAAGGAAAAATCATAAAGCAACTGAATATTTATTAAGGAAGCCTGGACATACTGGATTATCATCACAATACAATTCTAAATGCAATAAAGTCATGAAAGCAATTCATGATTTACAAAATGGCTGTTATATAAAACTCTTATGTAAGATAGAATTGTGATGACATTATATACCTTGTCTTCAAATAGCTTACAATCATGGGGGAGAATGGCACATGTACACAGCAATTCTCAGGTACAGAAAACTACACGTTATTATCTAAACTTTCTATTTTTTGCTGTGTATCATGAGAACCCACAAATATTTTTAAGCACAGGATTAACACAGACAGTAAAATGCTATTTTAATAAAAGTACAGATGGAGAGAAGTAGAAGCAAGAAGACCAGCTATGAGATACAGAAATACTCTCAGTCTCTGGTATAATGATGTCCTGAACTAACAGGATGAGGAAAGAATAAGAGGTAAATCCACGGGACCTGATGAAATGACAGGGTCGAGAAAAGGAAAATATTTGTCTCCAAGGCTTTCACCTACAATCACTGGAAATAGAATATTGCCATGAAATGTTTTAAACAGTAGTTATAGGCTAAAAAGAAGGAAGAATGGCTTAAAACACATACTTTGTGATTTTACTACATTAGAGTTTTTCTAGAATATTTTTATTGGCTACCAAGAACCTTACCTAAGGACTAGATTTAAAGCATAAATATACCTAACATTACTTCTTCAAAATAAACTACTATCAAAACTAGAAGAAATCCTAAAAAAAAAAAAAAAAAAAAAAAAAAAAAAAAAAAAAAAAAAAAAAAAAAAAAAAAAAAAAAAAAAAAAAAAAAAAAAAAAAAAAAAAAAAAAAAAAAAAAAAAAGAATCTTAGCTATGAAGGAATTCCACTCCTTAGTTGCCAGAATTAAATTAAGATGATATATATATATATATATATATATATATATATATATATATATATAAAATACCTCTTAGTCCTCCAGAATAATCTCATAGGATTTATCTTTTATCCCCAATGAGAAAACAAAACTGAGATCAGACTAATGGATAATAAATAAGCACAATATATGTAACTTTAGCTTGCTCTACTGAAAATCTCCACAAATTTTCTTGAAGTATAATTTTTATAGTAGGAATGACTTAAGAATAAGTTACCACCTTGAAGAGGCTAATGTCTTAAAATAGACTAATTCACAAATCAACCTTTAGCTAAAATTTTAAAGAAAAATTTTCCTAAGAAATGACATATCGGGTCACTCTTTAAAAGTATATGAAAAATTTGGAGGATGAATGCTCCAGAAATGTACAACCATAATGTAAGTCTTGCTCGGTCTTGCAGCTAAACTATAACTATGGAATGAAATACAGAAATCAACTAAGTAGTGACACAGAAATTCAAAGTATATTATATCTTCCTCCCTACTTCTCATATACCTACACCTATACCTCAAAAGTCTTAAACTAATAAGTATTAGCATCACCAATTCGAAAGCACAGGTACAAAACCATAAACTCATAAACCTTATTTTCTAAATACGCTCAAAAGCTTAAATGGAAAATAAATGAATATGCCCTTCTATACCTTTGACTTGCTTCTTTTCCCTTTTGTCCTGGGACAACATGATGATGTTACTGCTCATTTTAGTAATCAAATTATCTCATAGCCAAATTAGCCTACAGAATGATTGTGAGATGGTAGGGATTTCACTGAATTATTTGACAGATCAGAGACATGTGCTTTCTGGAAATAAGGGAAAACAGTAAAAGAAGCAGAGAAGCAAAAGTTTTATTCTCTGAGATGTCAGCTCCGACCTAGTAATAGTTGCTGTATCTCAATTTCTTTATAAAATGGGGGTTATGCTATAAACTCTATGAGGAAAAATCAAATCAATGCTTTCTACATCTAGGTAGTCACCAGAATCACCTGGAAAATTTATTAGAAATTTAAGATCCCAGACCCTATTCCATACTTCCTCGCTTATATTTCAGGAAAATGTATTTTTTAAAAAACTTACAAAGTGATCCTTATTACAATTTGGGAATCCTGGGGTGGGGGTGGGGGGATTTAAGTATTTTATATGCTTTTTAATATAGTCTTGTATAATTTATATATATATATACATATATATATATATAAAACTTACCAGTACCCTACTAAGATATGGTTGATATAATTGACTATTTTGAAATGAGAATTAAAAATGAGAACTGTATAATAAGATGGTTACCAGCTTTATAGAACTAGTCTGTATATACCTCTCACCAAATATGAGACTTAAATATGCCATTACAATATTTGAGATGTGAAAATTACATAATTGAGTTCCACAATGATTAAAATGACCTTTTTCTATAAAACAGTTGGATCATTCCAAGTCACTCCATCATAAAACCTTTAAATTTATTCCTTATTCTTTAGTAATTCATATAGTTCATTCAAATTCATCAGAGCAGTCAAGTACTAAATAAACTTATAAGACATTAACGACACTAACAAATTTCTAAAACCCATGGAAATGGAGTACTCATTGAAGATTGCTGGTTCAATTTATGAATACTAATTATTTTATTGAAAAACCTAAGGCATTTTGAAGTGTTCTCATATATAGATAGCCACCCCTTAAAAACACACACACTATAACAAGTTAGCTATACGATTACATTATCATTTTTAAGTTTCTATTAAAAACCTTAACACATTTGTTTTTAACAAAATCTTTCACTTCTTCCTATCTAGGGTAAGTTCAGATACCACTATAGTACTAAATACTCTCCTTTCTAAATGCAGATAGAGTGAAAAAAAAATTATCACTAAAAGAAGGTAAAGTGTATCCTATGGCCATTTAAAATAAAATAAATTCTGTCATTTTTCGAATACCTTTTAAAACTACTTTAATAAACCTACAACTTAATTAATGATGTCTGAAAGTTTGAATCTTTCAGTTGTACCAAGTAGCATAGCATGTTTACTATGTACTGAATAGGGTATTTTACCTTTGAGTTTAACACTATTTAATAGGCTGCAGCAACTGTGTTGTTACAAAGAAGTGTGAGATATATATATATATATATATATATATATATATATATATATATATATATATATATATATATATATAAAGCACTGGAGCAGTGCCAACTGTCTATATGATAGATGAGGAAAGTTTCATAAATTTAATTTGATTATCCTTCACACCTGTATTTTCAAATATATTTGGGGTGGAGGGCAGTGGAAAAACAAGGGGATTAGGTAAATCATTAGTATACACTATATGCTGCAAGCAAAAAAACATATTTGGAACTACCAGCAACACATGGCAAGAAATGTCACTCTTTAATTTCTCTTCCTCAAAACATTTTCATGGATATATCTTCTTGATGCCTTTACAAAAACTCTTCCACATTTGTTTACTAGGTCCCTACCCACAGGTAAAAGGTTCTGACAAACAATCTTAGACAAAAAGCACAAAAATTAACGAATGGAGGAGAGAAATAAAAGGGAAAGAGAACTATGATATCACTTCTCCATCATCAATTATTTCTAAAGAAACAAAACAGAGTATATATATTTCATAACCCTAGTTAAAGTATCACAATGACAAAAAACAGGAATGTTAATGCCCTTTATCCTTACTTCACCTCAACTTTATATGAGAAAACTAACAAGTTTGTCAAATTAGCTGTAGTCCCCATGACAATAATTTAAACCATTAAATTTAAAGGAAATGATTTTTAGCATTCTAGTGGGTTTTACCACAGTAAAACTTTTTCAAAAAACAGAATTTGCAATTATACAAAGTACAAGACAATAACTTACTTGAGTTGGAACAAGTACAGGAGGGTAGGCCATCTTGTGATGCCTATAAACCCAAAATGCACAAATGATAATCCCAGCAATTAACATAAGTGGCACCAAAGAATACAGCAAGATGTTGTAATAGGGTGGCTTAGGTGTAACTGGATTTGAAGTAGCTGTGGAAAGGGGAAGAGAAAAATAATAATTCACATTTGATCTACGAAAACCCACACAACTATTTACTACCGTCTAAAATTTTAGGAGGAAAAAATAAGAATAGGAGAAAGTAGGAATACATTATTCTATCAGTTCAAGTATGCTTTGTTGTCTGTCTACTAGTTGAATAGACTTTTTCCCTGTGCACTTACGCTGTGTGACTTCCATCTCCGGAAAATAAGAAAACCTTTCGTTACACATATTGCCCTCACAGCAACAAAAATATACTTCAGGGCTGTCTTTCTTTTCTATACAATCAGTCCTATAAACAAACAAAGGAAGAATAATTTTAAAAAAAAATCAACAGTATGATACTGAATCAACAACAGGCTTTTTTTTTTTTTTTTTCAAAAAGTAGCGAATAAGTCATTAATATTCAATTTTAAGATTTTTCACTGATACCTAAGGATCATTTTTAAAAGCCAAAATGTTTATGGATACCTGTTATTTAATCTAATCAGACAAATAAATTTAACTGCTGATTTTATAACAACCATATTGGCTCTTTAAGACAATGAATATAAAAATGACACCATATATCAATGTACATCTAAATACACACGTGTGTGTGTGTATATATATATATATGTAGATATTTAAATACATACATAAAATGAGGTAAGCAGGTTTCTCAAGGCAGAACATACCAAAACATAAAAGACCCAAAACAGGCTTGGGAATTAAGAATGTAATGTTTTTTTTCCAGATTCCCTAAACACTATGAACAGGATTGAGACAAGTATAGAAAACAAGTATAGAAAAATAGTTACACTAGCTAACAATAAATATTACAGATGCTAATGACTAAAAAAAGCAGCTCCGTATATAGGACCTAAATTGCAGAGGAAGAGAAAACGGGGGGAGGGGGGAAATTTACTTCTAGAAGAAATTCTCACCAATCACATAAAAGTTACATTGTTTTAGAAAAAAGATTCAAATATTTACACACGGCTAATAAACACCAGGTAATATATAACTTATAAAAACAAACTGAATTTTTTTGATGGCTGTTAGAATAAAGCTGAATTTAATTCTAAAGTGAAAAAAGCTCAAGAATCTTCAACAAGGCTGTATTTTTAACAAAAATTAAAGGTTAATACCAAATTAGTTAAGTACCAAGTAAAAAGTTAAAGATAAATGAAAGTTGTCTTAAAATTTATAGATATTATTTAAATGTAGTATTTACAATCATGCCTGAGATTATAAATATGATTAAATACCTAGTTCAATTAACACAAGAAAATTACTTTTCTCTATTCAATTTCTTTCTGTTAGCATTGTCTTTTCCTTCACACCTTGACATGTCTTGACTCCTCCTTCTCTGAGTATCCTATTGGTTTTTGAATCAAACTCAGCACCAAAAAAAAAAAAATCATGTACTTTTAAATTAGCATTTAACTCTGGAAACAAAGCTGGCTTAGCAATTATCACAGTAAGAACAATCATTTGCATTGAACCACCCACTCCCCATAATTCAATGAAGTTTAACCACCAGTGACACTGGTTTTAGATAGAAGCTCTACCAAAAAAGAATAGATTCCTGAATTCAACTAATTCAAGTTTTAAGTAAACATGATTCCCCCAAACTCAGCTTTCCCCCAAGTTCTTCTTACATATCTTTCTTTTAAAAAATAAAAATTGGTATGCAAGTGCTATAACATCATATTAATTCCAGGTATACAACATATAGATTCAGTACATGCATATATTGTGAAATGATCACCATAATAAGTCTAATTAACAGTAATCACACTTTTGGTAAATGTAACATAATTGTTTACAATTCTTTTTCATTGTGTTGAGAACTTACAGATCTACATTCTTAGCAACTTTCAAATATTCAATTTTTATTAAGTATAGTCATCATGTTATATTATACCTTGCTTCAAGGATGACTTGTTTTATAACTGGATATTCAAATTTTTTGACCATTTTCACTCAGCTTGTTCATCCCATCCCCAGCTCCTGTGTTTGGCAATTACCAGTCTGTTTTCTATATCTGTTAGTTCAGTGTTGGTTTTTGTTTTGTTTTTAGAGTCCATATATAATTGAAATGGTTTCTGTCTCGATACCTGATTTATTTCATTTAGCATAATGTCCTCAAGTTCTGTTCAAGTTGCCACAATGCTAAAATATCCTTTATATGGCTGAATAATATTCTAGAATGCATACAACACATACACCATTGATTTATATATATGTAATCATATATACAAATGTGCACACACAATAGAATATTTATGTAAGCATGTACATGTACTTTTTTCTTTATGCATTCATCAATGGATACTCAGGTTGTTTACATGTCTTGATCATAGTAAATAGCGCTGAACATGTATATACGCATAGCTTTGCATTAATGCTTTCTTTTAGATAACTATCCAGAGGTGAAATGGATAGGAATTCAATTTCTTTTTGAACCTCTAAATATTTTTCTAGTACTCCTTCTTACTTTTCATAATAGTATCTATCACCTGATAGCATCTGTTACTAGAGCGGATAAATAAGAAATACAGCTAAAATGTATAATTATAAAAAATAATCCCTGGAAAACTGACAGATTTAGAAATGTCTTAAATATTAAACATATATTTAAATGATTTTTAATTTCCCATTAAAAGTAGAGTTCACCATGTTGCCGGGCCCTGAGAGCCTAGCTGCCCAGACTGCCGTGCTCCTTTTGGAGTTTGGGGAGCACAAGGCCCCATTGCATGCCAGGGCGGCGGGGAGCAGCTGGGGGTGCACCCCCCCCACCATCATACCAGGAGGTGGCAGGGGGAAAGTGGAGGTAGCCCTACCCACATGCCTGGTTCAGCCATGCTGCCAGGATCTGAGCCCCCCCACTGCCAAATGCCGGGGGGGGGGGGGGGGGGGGTTGAGGGGGGATTGGCAGAGGGTTGTGGATGGTAGAGGCCATTCCCTCCGGGTTTCTCCAAATCCAATCAAGCTTCATAAGAAGAAACTAAATCAGTGATTCAACAGTAGTTGCACACGAATACAGAGGTGAAAAACAAGGAAGTATTCCGGAACAACCAACATGTCAGATCCATGGGACACAGGACTATAACACTGATTACAGAGACAAACTACCTCAGATATACAACCACTGAGATCTACAACGATGGGAAAGGAATTTCCCGTTCAGAGATGCCTTCAGCATGATCAAAGGACCCCCCCACTTTAGGGGGTGAGGAAAGCCATAGAGACGGGCAATGGCCCCACGATGAACCAGACTAACCATCTGCCAGGGCCTATTTCGATTAAAAAAAAAAAAAAATGGGTACACAAACTCTGGCCTGAAGAAACATTCCCAATGCCAGCAATGAGAACTACAAAACAAAGAAGGAGCAAAGTATGACAGAAGATGGGTCGGAGCAGTCAATCAGAAAGAAAGAGGAGGCACTGAAAAAACATAATCATGTGTGAACTGGTGGCCAGCAGCAAAAAGACACTTGGAAAACTAAGCACAGGTCACTGTGTCCCAGGAAACCACATCCACATAGGACAAAAGGACATTGCTACAGGAAAGAAGAGAAAGAACCCAAGGGACTAAAAATTAAACAATAAATGGTAATGAAAGAATGGATGGAGAGAACAGGGTGGTGGGAGGGGGGATGGGGAAGGAACACCCAAAAAGCAATGCAAACAAAACTTATTCAATAAAAATGTATATTATTAAAGAAAAAGTATAGTTCATTTGATTTTCATGAGTTTATTTAATGCATTCTTCTATTATAGCAAATCAATCATAGATTCATGGTAATTAAGTCAGACTCTTAAACAGTAAATGAGGAAGTAGCTAGTATTCCAAGAGTCTATCAATATTTTTCAGCTCCAAAAAGTCTGGTTTTCTAGAATTTTACCATTGATTTCTACATAAATCATCAGCACACACCCACAGTAAAAAAATTCTGTGTGCCAGGTTTAAGTAGTCAGCCAACATCCACAGGACTCCTTACAGAAAGATCATAGGCAGTTATAACATGTCCTTTGTATTTTATTTCCAGTACAGAATAAAACAATTTAAGCAATATCTTTTAAGTAAAATGTAGCTTTCTGTAAAGACTGTATTAGTTCTGATGTAATTCTGAGGATCAAGCTAAAATGTCTCTAGGGTAAAGAATAAAGACCTACTTTGCAAGGAAAAAAAGAAGGAAAATATAGTAAGATAAATTTTTCCAGGTACAAAAAGAAGGAAATCAAATATCACTATTAAGCTTTACTCTCCCTAAGGATAGGTTTTCAACAATTATAGTCTTTTAAGCAAATTTTTTTAAAATTCATACACCTTAAAATTGGTATTTGTAAAGAATTTATAACTCTAACAACCTAAGAAATTATTCTTAGTATATATTTCTCTACTTGGATTCTTCAAAGAATATGAAATGTAAAACATAAACATGCAGTAAATATTTATTATTTTAAAATATGTAACTTGTCCTCAGAGCATGTTACAATAGGTTTAAAATTCTACCATAAGAAACATTTAAGTGAAAACTCATGTACTGATCTTTTCCCCTTTTAAAAAGGAGTGATAAAAATTTAACATTATCATAAAATTATTTAACATTATTATTTAACATTATCATAAAAAATAAAATGTTTCCTTACCTGTCATAGCAGTTGATATCATCCAGCCAGCAACCTTGCTTCACTATTTCAATGGTACCAGAAATATTCTTCCATGTAGCAAAACAATGTCTCCGTTTATCTTTGTCACCATAACAGGGTTCAACACCAGTTCGATTGGTTCTATCTCTTTCCCAATTAGCATTATAGAAAATACACTCCTGAGTTTCTGATCTACCAAGTATAGCACCTAGAAGACAATAAAACAACAACTTAATGTAGCTATCTGCTTTTAAAATAAGAGCTTATCTCCAAAATTCCAATATCATACATTCCTAAAATGTCAGTAACAGTACTATCTTTGTAGCATTTTATAAACATTGGTTTTAAGTTTCCAGATCATTCTGTACTATATGAATAATGACCACAACAACAGATATATATATATTTCAAGAATTCTTAGGAAAAGGTCAGTTTCATGTCATATAATAATGCCCTTGAAAAAGGCTGTAAAATCATTAATTCTACTAAATCTTGACCCACGAGTAGATTTCTTTACAATATTTTGTGAAAAATGGGAATTAAGCAAAAGCACTACTGAAGTACAATGGTGTCTCAAGAAAAACAACCCTTGCATGACTGAGTAGAATACATCAACCATGGTTATTCAAACTTGGGTAACTGACAGATGTCATCAAAAAACGAACCAAATAAATCTGTTACTTCAACCCAAAATAAGAATTTTGGAAAAATATGTATCTAACTTCATACACCAGACACCTTTCTGATACTTAAGCATTTTCTGTTGAGATTAGCAATATCAACAAATGTGACTTTTACATATTGAATAACAAGTGTCAATACTCAGAAGGTCTATATGATTCAGATAAATCAATATTTTCCAAATAAATTAGGTGTGATACTATTCATGAGTTTAAAAAAATCCATTCAATATTCAACACAATCCAATAGAAATTTTAATGTTACATAAGACAAAACATTCATTAATTATTTCAGATTTTACACTAACTTTAAAGAAATTCTCTCTTGTCTGACATGGAAAACCAAGGGAATTGGAATATCCAAAATTCTCAAAAGGACATACAAAAGGCCACACGACCTGTTTTTAAGACATACGATAAAGTCTTAGCAATAAAGTCTTATTAGCAATCAAGATACTTCAGTCTTAGTGAAAAATCAAATACAAGCTTCAATGGGACAGAACTCAAAATCCAGAAATAGACACATAGATATATGGTCAACTGACACACAACAAAGATGCAAAGGCATTTCAGAGGAGAAAAAAGTCTTTCAGTAACAATACCAGAACAACTGGGTATCCATATGCAAAATAAAAGATAGAACCTCTATCTCATAACACACAGAAGTTAACTCAGCAAGTCAAAAACCTAAAATAAAACCTAAAATTTTAAAACTTCTAGAAAAAATACATTAAAAATCCTTGTGATCTTAAATTATGGAAACACACATGAGCTACAGAAGAAAGAACTGGTAAGTTGAACCTCACTAAAATGAAAACATCTTTGAAAGTTAAGGGATAAACCACTGTCTGGGAGAAAATGCTTACAAATTATATGTCCAAAAAAACCTGATATTCAGAACACATACAGAACTATTACAAGTCAATAAGACACACTAATTTCTAAAAGTTGGGTAAAGGATTCTAAGAGACATTATGCCAAGAGACATGAATGGAAAATACTCTGTGAAAAGATATTTGATATCATTAATTAGGTAAATGTAAACTAAAGCTAAGCTAATTCTAATACTGATTACAATAACTAAAATAACTAAATAAAATAACTAAAATAAAAAGAGACAATCTCAACTTTGGTAGCAGGAAGTGCAAATGAAACTTTCACACATTTACCGGTTAAATTGCAAAATACTTTTAGCCATTTTTGGAAACATCATTTTTATTGATAACGGTACACTACCATACTACCCAGCAATCGTATGACTAGTTATTTATGCGAAAAATGAAAACATACATCTAAAGCAAAAATCTGTATGCGAATACATAGAATTGTATATATAATCACCAGAAAACTGAAGATGATGTTAAGCAAAATAAGTCAGAAGGAAAAAACAAATACCAGATTTCACTCACATAGAATTTATAGGAACAAATGAACAGACAAAAAACTAAACCAAAACAAACCCTAAAAATGTAACTGCAGAATTGAGGTTACCAGAGGGGAGGAGGAGTCAGGGCAGTCAGTGGATATGGCAGAGCATTAATCGGTGCTTTGGTAATACACATTAAAAGAGTCATAAATCATATACAGCTTGTAAACCATGGTTACCTCAATAAAAATAATACAATTTAAAAAACTGGAAACAAACTAATACCCCAACAATGGTTATATAAACATCTATACAATAAAAAGGAAATGAACTAGTGAGAAATGCAACAGGAATATATGCAACACAGTATGTTAAGGGAAAGATCGACTTAATAAGATTGTGTACTGTATGATTCCCTTTATTGATAAGTCTAGGAAAAGGGATGAAATCATATCAAATGTTGTAGAAGCTGCAAGTGAGAGAAAATGATTAATTACAAAAAAAGCAAGAGGAAATTTTTAGGGTGATGAAATAATTCATACCTTGCTGTTGGACCCTGTACATCTGGATTAATGGAAATTCACAGAATTGTGTATCTTTAGAAGTAAACTTTAGTCTAAGTTAGACTTCAATAAATCTAATTTTTTTTAAAAAGCAGAGAAACTACCTACCACTTGAGCATAGTATCACAGAAAAACATCCATAATTATCTGAAAAAGCTATTAAAATTTCCTTTTTTTTTCTGACTATATATCTGTGTATGGTCATTTTTTTCATATCAAAACAACAAACCACAACAGACTGATTGGAAAACAGTTACAAAAATCTAGTTGTCTTTTACTCAATCATTAAACAGATTGGGAAAGTTTTCGTTTTTTTGTTTTGTTTTGTTTTGAAAAACATTTTCCTAAAAATCTGTTCTTTCATTAATATAAATGATTTATTACTGCTAATTTGAAATAAATATTTTATATTGTCTTAATTTTTAATATGAAAATAGATGGAACCCACATAAAGTTCTCTGGGTTTCTAAATCTTTAAAGTTCAAATAATTTCTTAACATTTTGAGAAATGCTGCTTTATAGTGTACTATCACAGAATTTTAATTCACAACTGCTATAATCTATGGCAGTACTGGCACTATGTACTTCCTCGCAATTATGGAAGGAAATAATAACCCAAACTGACATACTGTGAACTTTAAGTACATTGACAGCTGGATGGATGGATGGATGGATGGATGGATGGATGGATGGATGGATGGATGGATGGATGGATGGATGGATGGATGGATGGATGGATGGATGGATGGATGGGTGGGTGGGTGGTGGTGGGTGCTATTTCCTAAAGTACTCCTTTTCAGAAGCCTGTTGAAAATATTAGTAAGTTTCCTCCTTCTTAAATAATTCAAAAGCAGTCATTCATTACTCACAATTTATCTTAAAATAGAAGAGCAAACTTTTTTCTGTAATGCTCAGACAGTAAATATATTAGATTTCGCAAGTCACATGGTCTCTGTTGCAACTATCCAATTCTGCCATTGCAACACAAAAGCATCCATAGGACAGTAAATGAATGGGCATGGATATTTCCAATAAAATTATTTACAGGAAATGAAATTAAATTTCATGTAATTTTTACATGTCACAAAATGTTTTCATTTTTTTTCCCAACTTTTTAAAGTATAGAAATCACTCTTAACTCACAGACTATCATCTGACTTACAAGTAATATGGTCAGCTTACTCTGAAAACACCTAATTCAAGAGACTGTAACATGTAGTGGATGTTAAAAAAACAGTACTAATTATTATCAATATCTAAAAGAAGATATCATTGAAGCATAAGAAAACATTACTTAAACAAAACTGAAAAATATTTATTACCTAGCAAAGAAATGCCAAATAAGTTTTAGCTTTTGATTGATTCCAATCAATCAAATAGTATATTGAAAAAGATTTTGAGGTAAAGAGTTTTGAATGAAAGAGGGGCAACATGTCTTTTATTTGAGAACAAAGATGAACTATGACCCCTTTTTCTATTAAAAAAAACCTAATTAATTTTAGAGCTAATTAAATTGTAGGGTTATTTTCTAAATCTAGATTATGACTTCATTGATATTTCCATGTACTAGCCCTGCAACAATGATATTCATATCTGAAATATTCCCACCATGAAGAAAAGGTAAATTACACCTAAAAACTGCATCCAAAGACAATGAAGTTTTGTAGTTTAAAAGTATGAAGTATTAAAATAACAGACCAATGTAACTTTGTATATTCTCTTCCAGCAACAGAAATAAGAGAAACTATTTTCACAAATAATTTTATAAAGTCAATATTACCTTGATACCAAACAAGATAAAGACAGTAAAATAAATAAACAAAATAACTATAGACTGGTATCTCTAACTTAAATGCAAAAGTTTCTAACAAAATTTAAGCAAACAGAATCCAAAAATTTATATACTGCAAAGTAATCTCAATCAATTAATATTATTTTAGTTAAGCAAAGTCACCTTAAAAAAAAAAACCAAAAAATAAATTTTAAATAATCTTTATATTATAGTCAAAATTTGAATATATTTTAATTACATGTTTTATTTGTATGTTTGAGTATTATATATCATAATACTCTGTGTTTAAACATATACTAACATTTATTTTAGTTTTATTTTAATAGTATCTTCTAATTTGAAATTTCATAATTTATAGTATTTTCTAATTTGAATATAAAGATTTAATAAATGGTAGCATTTACTAAATGCGCAATCATTATTAATTATTAATTAATCGAATCTTCAAAATAGCAACAAATTTAATAAATCAACTTAATCTATCATAACCAAAAAATATGAATTTATCAATACATTAAGGATAGAGGAGTACGTTCACATTCTCACAAAGATACCCCATTAAAAATAGAACAGCTAACTTACTCATTGATGAAAGATAGAATGTATCCCTCTAAATTCAGAAATAAACCATTTATGTCTATTCCCACCACTCTTATTTTAATGTGGTACTGAAAAGTGTATTTATTGTTTAAGAAAAAAAAATTGAGGGCATACTGATGTAAAACAGCTTTCTATTTGCAAATAGCATGGTGACTACATAAAAGAATTCCAAGGAATCTTCAAACAAACAAAAAGCTAAAACAGTAAAAGGAGTCCAGATTAAGGTTATAAGTATACAAACAAGACCAACACACAAAGTAAATGGCATTTCCATACACTAACAATGAACAAGTAGCACTGAAATCAAAGATGCAACACCAGTTATAATTGTTCCTACATAAATAAAAAACTAAGATAACAGAACATATGTAAGATCTGTATGGATAAAAATCATAAAATGCAGATGAAAGAAATCAAAGAAAGCCTAAATACTTCATGAACTAGAAAACTCAACAGATAATATTTCTCCATAAACTGATGAGTAGGCTAAATGCAATTTCTATCAAAATTTCAGAAAATTTCTTTGTGAACATAAATAATTGTATAAAGATTTTTGGAAAATAAGCAAGTGTAGAAATCACTCTTTCTGAAGTTAAGCCTTGCCATATAGCTGCAGTAAGCATTCTGTAATATTGGCAGAGGGTCAAACACGTAAATCAATGGAACAAAGAGAATGCAAAAATGGATCCACACAAATATTCCAAATACTTTTTAACAAATGAGCAAAAACAATTCAATGGAGGAGGGATAAATCTTTTCAATAAATAGGGACCCCTAGTTTCAAGCAAATCTATCTTGAATGCCTTTCTCTTACTATTATCGTTCTAGTAGTTTCTGAAAGACCAGCTCTAACAAAAAACCTCCCAAGCTAAATCTCTCACATGTGACAATTCTAAAGTATACTCAAGGCAAATATTACAAAATCCTAGAAGCCCTTTAATCAGGACTCATTCCCCTAAATGTACACTTACTTGCAACCCACTTTGAACTGCTTTATTTCATAGTTACTGTTTTTAATCAGTTGTTGTCTACATGTGTCCTTTTACATGTCAGAACACCATCAGATTCAAGACTATATAACTTAACCTCCAAATACAAATAGCAATAAGCATGACGATAAAATGTAAAATCTCAATGTCAACAACAAATGATTAAAAACCCATTAACTACTATTGCTTTCGCCATCCTTCTCTGAAACAAGTAGATAGAATTAAAGTATCTTTTACATCATGAATGTAAGATAACAATGTTTTGCTAGGTCCTGTTACCAGCCTCTATCACAATTCCCCATATATGCAACCAACATTAAACAGAAAAGAATTGTTTTTTAAGAACTTACAAATATGAAGTTTACTTCTAGAGAAAATACTTTAAATGCTGTTTGAAACTATTAACAAGTCATTAAGAATACAGTATAAACAGGCATATAAACTGAATGCGTTTCCTAAACCTGTGCATCCCAGAGGCAACTTAGTCCTGTAGAACAGGCTAATAAAAGTTTCAAAAAAAAAAAAAAATAAGCCCAATTTGAAAAATAATTGTTTCTCTTCCACATGATAATGCTTTCCTGTTACTTGAGGAATAGAACACACATCTATGGAGGTAGCTCAATCATCTATGGAGGTAGCTCAATCTTAATCTTTTAATCCAAAACTCTTTATAGCACAAATTAGAAAATAGTATGAAAAGAATTATTAAAAATGAATGATTTTAGATAAATAAATTATTGGGAAATTCTGGTGTAATAGTCTTTCATAGCAATAAGAAACCCTAAAATAAATGTACACAGATTTTAATTAGTTCAACAGATATTGTTTAAGAGTCTCTCAGTATCCTAAGTAGTCACTCAAACACCCAGAAACCTGCAAGCTATCATAAATGAATGAATATCATGCAATTTTTGATATGAAGAATTTTCCAATTATTCCTAATGAGACTTTTTAAAATTTTTGGCTAACTTGAAATATACAAACTAATCATATGTATAGCAAACAGTACAATGTAAATTTAATTCATTAGTTTTGTGAATGTTTTAAAATCATAAAGCACATTTCACAAAACAATTTTGCTCACATGTATCTTTCAACAAATGTCATTTCATTACTCCCTTTAAGATCACCCTAAAGTATGAAAAGATAAAAACACCTGTATTTCTATCTAAAAAGCAGTACTTGTTGAAGATAGAAATTTTGTCACTAAAATGTTTCCCAAAGCCACAAATATCCACCCATATAGTAAGCTAAGATACTGACTTTTTCATGTTCTATAGGTATATATTGTGATTTTCATAAAGTAACTAACTACATATAATTTTTCAAAGTCATCTTTTTAAATGACTGCAGCCTTTGCATTTGTAAATCAGTTAAACAAATTCTATTAAGCCCAATCCCTGCAAGAATTTTTTTTTTTTGCTCAAAGTCTTTATCCCCTTCTACCTAATTCCCTCAGAAAATCTACATAAACATTCAGAACTAACACAGATATCATAACAAGCTTGTATGTCTTCTCCAAACGCAGTACTCACTTAAAATAAGTGAGTCTTAAAATATGCAAAATTCTGTTAAGGACTCAAATATGAGATGACTTTTTCTGAGGAATAATCAGAGAAAAATTTTGCTTTATACTGAACATGTAACAGATGAAAGAACTGATGTATACTTGTTCTGTAAATTAAAACATCAAGATCAGGTCTATAAATAAATGCAGTCAGAACTTAGAGAGGATAACCTAGGAGCTCCACTGGATTATGAGCTTCTTGTTCTAGAAGGCTTACTATCATTTGGTATCACCAGTGACTGGCACAGTACAGGAATTTAGTAAATGTGCACTAAAGCAATCAATTCACACAGAAAAGACAAAAGGTTCTAAAGCAGGATTATTAAGGCGAGACAGAGAGAAGATCATGACCAAATAAACAGGGTTGTGGATAATCAGAATGTCTAACAAGACTGTCAGCTAAAAGGAGCATTCTACATTCTTCAATATAAGGTATTATTAAGGCAAATTTGCAAGACATCAAAAACTAAGACAAAGAAGATAAGTTATATTTCTAAGACTAATCTGAAACAATGAATGAACTGTTTTTGGGTTAAGTCTTACCAACAATGTGATAACAAACAAGAGTCTGTAATATCCATGTTCACCAGATGGCCACAGGGTTGAAAAGGGTGGGAAATTAGAATATGGAGTTTATAATAGTCATTTGGCCTCTGAGTGTAAGTATGTGGTAAAACTGATTTGATTACTAGAAGTGATTGAGGGGTCCATGTTCCCTGCCAAAAGGCCTGTGACTTGGGGGAGGCTCCTACCGCAGCCCTGCTGCAGCCTTGGCCGCTGGCAGGGACCCAGGGCAGAGCCCCCACAGGGATCCCAGGAAGGGAGAGCTGCCTTCGCTCCTAAGGCCTCCAGGGGCTGGACAGCACCCCCAGCTGGCATGTGGCTACCAGCGGGGAGGAGGGGGTCCCCTCCTCTAGTCACTCCCACTCCTAACAGATCTCACTGAAAAAGAGAAAACCAACAATCCACTGACCACCACAAAGGAGAAAAGAAGAACAAACAAAAGCCCTAGGCATAATCATCACCTGTGTACGACTCAAACTGAGCAAAACCAGAAGCACAAGACATGATTATGAGACTAGCCACATGTGACCTGGCAAAGAGCTTCTTCTGCAATGTTTTTAGGGGCTAAAGAAATAAGCCCTGGATTCAGAGATGCCACGAAAGTGAGCAAAGCACCCTCCTTTCCCATTCAGGAAGGAAAGACACAGAAAAGGGGCTGCAACCCATGACAGAACTGTAAACCACAACAATTGAGAGGAGCTGGATAAACCTCCTGCTAGTGTCTGTTCCCAGCGGGGAGCCCCTCTAACACCAATAGCCAAGAGTTGGGATTCCAATACCAGAGGCCAGAACTATAAGCCTTGGAAGCAGCACCACAGGACAGACACCAGGACGGAGGAGACAGACTGTTTGAACAAGGAGGCATGAATCCCAGGAACCACACAGGTCTGGAAAAAAGGACTGTCAACTTCACAATAGAAAATGCCACAATGAAGGAACCTGGAGAACAACGCCACACACCTGCCCTACATGTGGTCCCAAATGAGCTTGGACTGATCACCCACCTCAAAGTCACTCCAAGAAATTTAAACAGCATAGGCTAACAAGTCACAGGAGCTCAGGTCCTCACCCAGGAAAAGAACAGTCACCAGACAAGGAAAGAGATCAATGGGCCAGACAATGACCAAATGACAGACAACTTTATCAACCAATAACTTGCAGAAGAGAGGAGTTGGAGTGACCAGAGGGAGGACATGAGGGGAAGAGGGAGGGCCATATATAAGGGGAATGATAATTACACAACTGTGATGATCAAGGTTGTGAGAAAACCATAAATTAAAAATTTTTTAAAAACCCACAAAATTAGAATTAAATGTTAAAACATAAAAAAAAAAAAAAAAAACACAAAACCTCAAGGGCTGTACCTGTGACTAATTATACATAGGTTATTTTAGTTTTTATTTCTTTTCTGTGGAAGGTATAAAATACTCCCATGAATGGTTTTAATGGGAGTGTTTCTTTGTACTTGTACTGTTGACTGCTAATGGTCTGATCTTGATGTTGAATAAGTGTGTTCTTTAAAAATAAAAAATAAAAATATAGAAGTGATTTGGGTTAGGTTATTGGCTGTTTGAAATGCTTGTATTTTTACTATTGTTTTGTTATGTATTATTTGTTTCTCTTTGCTGTTAACTCTTCTGATATTTAGTCTTAACTGTTATGAGCTACATGTTGTCTAGGATAAATCAAATACCTTTAAAGTACAACAAAGAAAAAAAATTTTAAAAAGTATCTACAGTCACAAAATGTGTGGGATATTTATAAATGGCCAAGCAGGTCTTAAGCAGTTCTCTGGCACTCATTCAAAATATGAAATAGCCGGGCACGGTGGCTCGTGCCTGTAAGCTTCAGCCTACGAAGCAGCCGGGACTAGGAATCGCGGTTTGAGTCCGGCCTGGGTCCCATAGCGAGACCTAGTTCCAAAAAGATAGCTGGGCGTGGTGGCACGTGCCTGTAATCCCAGATACCTGGGAAGCTGAGGGTGGGGACTGCTTGAGTCTGTGGTACCCCAGGCAACGAGAGCCTACAGTTCCACGGGCAAAAATAGCGAGACCTAGTCTCAAAAAAAAAAAAAGAAATATATCAAAACAAGGACATGTATATACAATTATTATTTAAAATACATAAAAGAGATTTTTAATACTAATTGTTCACATTTTGTGGGGCAGAATTAAGGAGCTATCTTATAAACTGTACAAAAATAGAATTTGGACATAAAATTAGCAAAAATCAATTCATAACCAGAGCTCCAAACACACACACACACACACACACACACACACACACACACACGAGAAAGAAATAGAGACAAACCCAAAGAATAGCAAATTTGTAAGTTCCTACTAAAACCAATCTATAAGTCTGAATTCCATTTGAAAAACGCTGCCTACATTAAGGGTTTTTTTTGAACTTCACTTACTGGGATGAGAATGCAGGCCTTCTTTCTTGTAAATCATCAAATATGATGTAAAAACAAATATGATGTAAAAGTAGATGACTTTAAATGACTATAAAATTAATGTTAACTATTACCCTTAAAAGACCACTTGCTAGATAGGAATGTAAACTCGTCCAACCACTATGGAAAGCAGTGTGGAGGACCCTCAAACTAATGAAAATGGAGTTACCATTTGACCCAGTAGTTGCACTTCTGGGAATCTACCCAAAGGAAACCTCAATGTGGGTACAAAAGGACACCTGTGCTCAGATGTTTATTGCAGCACTATTTATAATTGCAAAGACAAGGAAACAACCCAAATGCCCCAGAACAAAGGAATGGATGAAAAAGACGTGGTATATATACACAATGGAGTATTACTCATCAATTAAAATGGACAAATTTGATGAATTTGTGGAAACCTGGATGTACCTAAAAGAAATCATACTAGCAGAAATGAGCCAGATAGAAAGGGACAGAAACCAAATGGATTCACTAATATATGGTCAACCAAAAGAAAGTACACAATGAGAGAGTGGGGACCAGCTGGAGCAGTCAGGGAGGGGAGGTGGTGGGTGACTTCTAGGGACCGAAATTATGTGAAATATATAATATATATATAAATTGTTAAAAATTCACCACATTTTAATCAAGTAATATTTGGCAGTTTAAAATCAGTAATTGAAAGAAATTGGCAATATTTATTAAAGTAACTTTAAATAGCAATATATTGCTATTAAAAAAAAAACACAAAACTTACTATGCCATTAAATAATAAAGGTTGAGAGTCACCCAACTAGCCTTCTGTTAAAAACCACCAAATGTTTTTCTGATATTTAAAACTAAGATTCCCTAGGATTAGAAAAATCTACAAGTCTTATTTAACAGGTAACTTCATTCACTTGTGGGATATAAAGAAACAAACAAAATGAATAAACAAAATAAAATTAAAATGAACCTTTTAGACGATGAGACCAAATAAGTATTACCAGAAGGAAGTAAGCATGAATAAAAGTGATCAACTGTATGCTTAAAAATAAAATGAGGCTTTTAGTGGTTAACTTAATGTATTACAAACAGATGTGGATTTAATGAACACCTGTAACCTACATACTGTAATAAACCAACGTTACTTCAATAAAAATAAATGAAAATTGAAAAGAAAATTAAAATTCTTGACTACTTTAGGGTACAAAGTAATTTCTCTCACATTTCAAAACTCATCTTTATCTTTTATTTTCATGTGACTATAACTCTATCATAGGCCTTCTGATAGCCTTTCTTTTCTATATTGATACACATCATAGAAGACAAGTCACCTTCCCAATTTGGCTGCCCTGGGCAGTATCAAAATAAGAAAAGTCCAAAATGTTCCAAAAGACTTCTGATAGACAAGCTAGAAAAAGATATGGGAATATATATTCAAATAAAATCTTCACATGGCAATGCAGCATTTTAAGCCCTGTCAATTTAATTTTTTTGTAAAAAGCAAGCACCTTCTTTCTTACCACCAAACAATTACTTTTAAAGGAAAACACAAACACTCTCTGGCATTCTTCCCAGAAATTTTTTTGCCTTGTTACACTCTATACTTAGTATTTATATCAGTCTTACAGAATACTGCAAGATTCCATCCATCTAACTCAAATAAAATTAAAAACACAACAAATGGAGAATAATCTAACAGATAAAACATTTACTGGGATCCCAGACACACTGTGTATACACATGTATGTAAGAAGGAGAGCAAAAGTACTTTCAAGTCAACATTTAACCACTGATTTTTTTAAGACTCCTAATGCTAATTCCTGACAAACTGCAAAGAAAATCTCCTAAAATGCTTTATATAATGATATTAATTCACAATTGACCCATTTCCCCATATAAATATACATCTACATAAATAAACCAAGCCTAAAGAACATGTTTCTCAATTTCTCAAATCTCAAAAAGCCTCAGATAAGCTGTTTGAGTCCCAAAGACAGTACCAAATTTGTAATGACTGAATTTTCTTTTGTAAAAGAGACAAACAGTTCCCTTTAAAAAATTTCTTACCTAAGTGCCCCAGAACTGATGAGTGAATCACGAAGTGAATACGTGATACACAACACACATACACAAACACACACACAAGAATTTATGTATGTGGACTACTACTCAGCAATAAAAAAAAGATAAACAGCCATCTGCAACAACATGAATGGAGCTATAATGTTAAGCAAAATAAGTCAGGAGGAAAACAATTACCAGATGGGGCCAACAATATGTGGAATACAAAGTAAATTAATAGTCAAAGACAAACTGAAAAAGTAACCTTGATAGCTCAGTACAGAACTGAGAAAAAGGAGGAGGGGCTAGGAAGAAGGGAAAAAACAGGGGAAGGAGGATCAGTAGTGATGGACTATGGAGGAATTTGTGGTGGATAACTAGGGTGTTAACACCTGATGGGGATACCTCTATGGTACCTCAACTAAAATAAATGAATGAGTGAAATAAGTAAATAAATAAACAAATAAAATAAAAATACTTTAAAACAAATCCTTACACTTTGCATATTTTTTAAACTCTGGTTTTACTATAGAAATGTAGATCTGGTTTACTATAGAAAGGTGCATTTCTATGCTGCAAACTTTTAATACAGATCATTTCTTTGACTCTTCTCTAAACACTAAAGATTCTCTACAAAGGGCTTGTGCAATGAAAGAGGTTAATTAACCTTCACTCAATTACTAAACTACTATAAACAAAGACTCCATATTATCTCCCAAAAGAAAATGTCTTTAAAAAGTCATAGATGCAGGTAAACTGACATAAGAGCAGATAAAATATAACATGAAAGCATTAGAATTTGAGAGCTTTCATCTTTAAAAGTAATCTTTCTCAGACTCTTGAATGACTTGTTATCTAGTTGGACAAAACACTTTAATCATCACTTACCAAGGGAAATGCAAATCAAAACCACAATAAAATACCACCCTACATCTGTGAGAATGACCCATATTAAAAAGACCAGAAACAAGGCCGGGCATGGTGGCTCATGCCTGTAAACTTCAGCCTATGAAGCGGCCAGGGCTAGGGATTGCGGTTTGAGTCCTCCCTGGGGACCGTAGCGAGACCTAGTTCCAAAAAAATAGCTGGGCGTGGTGGCACACACCTGTAACCTCAGCAATCTGGGAAGCTGAGGCTGGGGATTGCTTGAATCTGTGGTACCCCGCGCAACGTGAGCCTGCGGTTCCACGGGCAAAAATAGCAAAACCTAGTCTCAAAAAAACAAAGACCAGAAACAATAGTGTTGATGAGAGTGTAGAGAAAGCGGTTACCACATATATTATTGTAGGAATGTAGACTGATCAAAATGTTACAGAAAAGATCTACCATATGATGCAGCAATTCCATTACTAGATGTCACTGATGAACACAAAAGCACTAACTCAAAGGGTTATGCACACATCTGTGTGTGTGTGTATATGTGTATATATACATATATATATATACACACACACATATATATATATATATGCACACACACAGGAGAGCACAGCACTGTAGTACTATTTATAATAGCCAGTACCAATTAAGAGATGAGTGGGTTTAAGAAGATGTAAAATGTAAATACACACACTATGAAATACTACCCAAATGTAAAAAAAAAAAAGTGAAATCTTGCATTTGCTACAACATGAATGGAGCTGGGGGGGATTTATGCTAAGTAAAATAAATCAGAAGGAGTAGGACAAATACAAGATGATTTTTATTGATATATGGACTATAAACAAATCAAAGTAACAAGCAAAACCAAGCCAAACAAAACCCTAAAAATCTGACAATGAGACCCAAAAGAGGATGGAGAGGGAGGAGAAATAGGACAGGTAGTTAAAGGGACTATAGAGAAGGATTATTGGTGTTCTGGTGATAGATGTGGTTTGGTAGCATGCATTTGAAGAGAGAGAAACCTACATCCCAAAATCATAATTATAAAACAATATTACCTCAAAAAATACAATTATATATATATATGCACTTTATATACTTAAAGTGTAGTGTGTACATACACATATATGTGTACATATATCTATATGTGTACATTGGTATTTATATACTTGAAATTTATATATATATATTTATATATTTCAAATTGATACATTTGTTTGGTAGCCCACAACAAAACATTGATTTTATTTCAACTACAAAAGAACTTTGTTTTACTGAACACATAATGCATAGAATATTAAGAGCAAGGGAAAAAGCAAAAAGCAAATCACAACACACCAAATTTCTGAATAACCAGGTACCACATGTAAGATTACTTTTCTAGTTCAGTTCAAGAAATAATGACAAATTTCCAAATCTCAACTTCCATATGCCTTTTTAATAATTACAAGGGGAGAGGGGAAAGGGTTCTAACATCGAGTTACTCACTTTTTTTTACAATTTTAACCAATATAAGGCTTCTTAAACATTATGAATTAGAGACATCTATTAAATAATAGGGGAAAAATTAGAGCGCAATTATTTCTGACTATAAGAAAATTCCACTTTTCTACTCTTTACATCCTTGGCAGGACACATGAAAGTCTAGGTTGGTGACATGCTACAAGAAATCTTAGCAAACACAATGCTTTTTACAAATATAGAACATCTACATTCAACAAATACATTATGCTCGCATACTATGTGCCAGATCCTTTGATAGTTAGTGCCAATCAAAAAATAAAATAAAATTTAAAAATTTGACAATTCTTTAATCTCACTTTTCGAGGAGAAAAAAGATTTAACTTTAAAAACAAGGTATAGAGAAACTCGTAAAATTTTTTGATACTTCCGAAACTCGATTAGGCTATTCTAATTTCTCCTGTGTACGTGGGAAGGAAGAAATGATCATAATCAGGTGATCACAATTACTAGGAAATTTCAAGTATGCTGTTTTTTATTCGATGTACTTTATTTTTTAAAAAAAAACCATTAATGCAACTTGAAACAGACTTTTATCTTGAAACAGAATTTAGAAAAAAATGAATAAAGGAATATAAAAATCTAGTAAGATAGCACTCACTAATCATCACTGTGTGATATTGCGAAATAATCACATCAGCTCCTTATTGGCAGGTAGTAAGGAAGGAAAGGCAGGTAGTAAGGAAGGATTCCATAAAGTATTCTTACTAACCACAAAGTGATCTGTTCATACTTGTCCAGATAATGAATAAAATGTTACCCATGGTATCAAATAAAAACTTATAGACAAATGAAACAAAATGGAAGAGCAAAATGAGGTCTGAGAGCTAAAGTCATATAAGCAACAGAATTAGAGAGTGTGAGTTGGTCTTTTAAGGAGGTGGAGTAAATGGAGTAGGAAGGTTATCACTACAACTGATCAAAGTTAAAGCAGAAAGTTATAGACAGTCTAGACTAACCTCTTTCAGAAAAGTTTTCATATAAAGATCTATAAAGCATATTATTACTCACATTTAGTCCCAAATTTTATCACTTTCACTAATGTAACTATCACCTGAAACATTATGTCTATACTGAAAATGAAACGTTTATTTCAACAGTAACCAGTAATTGTTAAGTTTCACTGTCTATGTAAATAATTAAACTATTTTCTAATACTCCACCTGTTTCATTAATAAAACCAGAAAACTCCCATCCTTTAAGTTAATTGTAGGAACTTTTCATGTTCCAGAGTATGACAATCTTGGAAAAGTAAAATTGAAAAGTATGTTAAACTTTTTACCTTTATATTCAATCATAGAAGAGTCATTAAGATATTTCCATATCCTTGTTTATGCTCTGCTAAATTAAGTATCTTGAAAAAGAACTGTTAGCATACTCTGAGCACCATTCCACCATTTCTTCAACATCCTCCCACCCAAAAATGTTTATATCCATCATCCTGTTAAAGAACAAAGATCCACAGAAATGTAACAATCATTGGGGCTATTACTAGTCCTTTATTTGTGAAATATTTAACATGAGACAAAATATTCTTACTAATAAGCTCCAAAAAGTTCGAATAAATACAGTGTACTTTCTTATACGGTTACTTCTTTCCAGTGCCAGAAAGCCAGTGTTAAGGTTTAGCCATACCTTAACATCAATATAGAAGTCTGGGGTCAAGACAGATTTAGCAGAAAGCAAAGAAGTCTGGAAACACAAAAACTCTAAATATTGGCATTGTGAATACCTTTGCATACTGAATGATGTATTTATGCCCTGAAGATACTGAGAAGGGCAGGCACAAAAGGATAATGAAAAGGATAGTGACAAAATCAGTTGAAAGGACAAGTGAAGAAATGCATCATCAGAATTGATGTCAGTTAAATAGCTGGGTGGCTAGTGAGCCAGGGGTCAGCAATTCTAACCCCCAGCCTTCCATTGAGCCTAACAACCAATTCCTAGAGGAATTCACACACCCTCTTCCCATTTAGCACTTACACCACCTGCCCCAATTTTCGGTGAACAATTTTACTTTCAAAAAACAAATTAAGAATATGGAACAACTGGAACAAAAGTTTGAATTCAAAAGAAACTTACATAGCTATAACTATTACAAATCTCATAATCTGAGGAAGAGAATGACAATGACAGAATTGATGGTAATTGTGTCCTAGGTATCACGCAATTGACTCTCCCTCTTTAATAATAGCATTTTCAAAAGTAAGTAAGTACTCATGCATAAACCTAACAAATAAGGATAGCCTTGGAGATATACACCTTGAGGAAAGAGAGCAACACTGTTATGAGTAAAGAAAATGGGTTTTAGCAACCAATTTTAATTTTTTTCATTTCTTCTCAAATTTCATTTTTTTTCATTTATTTTGGTATGTAAACATTTTTAATTTTCTTTAATAAGTCATTCCATTAATTTTATAATGATACCATACAGTAAAAAGGAAAACCAAAAGGTCAGGGTAACAGAAAAAAGTGAGAGATATACAAAAACAGAAATATCAATGAGCAGTGTCTAAATGAGAAACAGGAAAAGTGGACCTAATTATGAAGGCTCTTCATAAAAATTAAGACGCTAAATCCTTTTAAGAGATGAATGCTAGTGCTATAGAATATGCATGCAGGAGCAATTAAGCTCAGTAAACTTAATTTTTTTTTTTGTTCAAGACACTGCCCATCTATTCTATCCCTCTGCTTCTCTGATTATTTTGTTATATAATCTTAACAGTTTTTACTAATGATGGTAACAAACTGGATCCCTGAACTCAGGTAAGAAGGAAGGCCACATTCTATGATTCTCTTTTCTATAAAAATGTTTCCTGTACTAAACAGCTTTATGTGCAAGTGGTATGCTCATCTCTTCATCTGATATCTCTACTCACATCGAGTTCCTACAGGAAAAACACACTTAAAATTCCAATGTCCAACATCAAGATCATTTCTCAAACTGGAAGCATACCACCCCTAATGTGTGCTTATGTAGCCTGCACCTATATTTTATGCTTTTGGAAGCAACAATAATGTCAGAGCAATGTTTCTCAAAGTGTAGGCTGTATAAGAATCCACTCAAATCGCCAAAATGCTTATTTCTGCCCGCAATTTAGACTTACTAAATCAAAATTCTAAAAGTGTGATATTTGTCTGGGACTCTGCATTTAAATTATGTGGAGAAATTAGAAATGAAAAAGAATATTTTTTAGCATGAAACACAGTAACTACCACAAACTATATGTTCAATAATAGGCTAACCATAGTCCTACCTAAATGATTAAGTCATGGTGTGGTGGTAGTGGGATTCAACTCCAGATTTCTGTTTTCATTTTCACTATCCATATCACTAACAAAACAAAACTCAGTAAGTCTTTCTTTATGTAACAAAATTAAGTATAAAGATATTTTCTATTCTTAAAAGCAGCAAAACTGTGGGGGAAAAGTGCTTTAGAGGATATTAGTTTAAAAGATGTGGAACATATATTTCCTGGAACATATATTCCAGAAAAACATAACGGTATGTTTTCTCCCTCTGAATATTCCAAACTAAGCAGAGTAACAGGAAGACATACCATACAGATTAATGTCACAGCAAGTATAATCTCAATTAATCCATATAACTCTGAAAAAATAAAATATTTCTGCTCATTTTATAATAAAAAAATTGAGGCTTGGGTGATTGTAACTTGCCAAGGAATACAAAGTTGTCAGGCTAGCACTGAACCAGGAAAAAGTTTGGGTTCCTAACCTCTCTTATCCCCTTATTCACAGCCTAAGCAATAAATTTTGATGGAGTACTCTGCATATTTCATTTCTCCTATGTCACCAAGAATATTGTCTGGTTTTTATTTCGTAAAAATCAATCAACTTCCTCAGACCCTTCTCTACTATATTAGTATAAATCATCCTCCTCTGCCTTCTTGCTACTCACATTATTTCTCTGCAATCAATTTTATCTGCTGATCTCAATGGTTTCTCTTGGGTGTCATTATGAGTAACTATTGTTCTCTTCCAAAGTATGTAGTAACATAACCTACACTAAAAAGCCCTTGGTTGTGAAATGTTTTTGCTCAAATGATAATCAATTACAGTGTTGTTCTTACAGCATACTGGTCATGGTCAGTCCTGTCATTTTCTGTTTCCATTTTCTTTTAAATCGCCACTGTTTCTATTTTCCAAGTGCTTTCCACACCAGTTTTTCGGTCTTAACATGACATATCATTTCATACGAAGTCTTGCATTGCTCTAGCTCAGAAATTTACATTTGCACTTATGCCTTTCCCTACTTCCTGGCTTTACCACAATTTCACCAAACATTCCACCTCTAAACAGTCTAATGTAGTAGTTGCTGTGCACCGTTTGCAAACCAGAAAAATCATTGCAAACAAGATAAGGAAAACCTCTCTCATTAACCAGTCCCCCAAAAACTAAAAACTAATTTATTGCAATAACCTTCTAAAACTGCAATAGTATGGCTGCCTTCCCTAAATCAAAAACAGTAACCACCTGCCTAAACTCCCCATTCCTCAATTACTCTTAGGCTTTAAAATGTTAATTGCTTCTCAAGTTTGTGTTTGTCTTCTTTAAAATTCAACAAACCCTTGGCCTGTGTCTCTTTTGTTAATAAAGTTGCCTTATAGCCCATATCTCCATTAGGCCTCTGGGCAAATCTCTCCACATGTGTCTCTTCTCCTACCTTGCATCTGACTGCCAACAGTAGTCACTAACATGTGCAGTTCTGAGTACTAGAAATGTGGGTAACCCAAGTTAAGATATATCATAAATTTTCATACAGATTGTAAGTTGAAATATTTTTAATCTGGGCTAAATAAAATATATTATTAAAATTAATTTCACCTGTCTTTAAACACTTTAAGGTGGTCACTAGAATACATAAAATTATATTTTGTGACTTGTACTGTATTTCTTTTGTACTGCTAGTTGCAAAACACTCCAACATCCAGAGTTTGGTCTTATGGCCTCGTTAAAGAACACATGCTACATCAACTCTTCTTAGAATATATCCACTCTAGTCAATCATCTCCTGAAAACTATGTCAATTAGTTCATCCCATAAAATTTCTTAAACAATATTTTGCTATTCAAAGACACAAACCCCTCCCCCTCATGTACTGGAAAAATAGTCCTTTCCCATACTTGGAAATTATTTTCTGAAACTTTTCTTCTTCTTTCTCTCCTGTGTCCTTAAAAGGTGTCACAAAAAAGGTAAGAAATGGAAAGGAAAAAGAAAATCCTAGAAACCATGGAATAATCTAAGTTCAATTGCCAACTCTCTCTCTCTCTCGCTCGCTCGCTCTCCCCCCCTCGCTCTCACTTGTGAGCGTGTACTTCTGGGAGCTAAAAGACATGTCATTAAGAAAAATCATTATAATTTTCAGAAAGGATGTATTCAAGAGCATCTGCCATAAGTCCTACTCATTCAAAAGACCTAGAGAAAAGTTGTGGATGACTCAGACTCCTACCATGGGTATGTAGTAGCATTTTAGTCAAAAGAAGTCATCATACTAATAGTTCTTTAGCTGTGTGAGCCAAGAGATGCATTAGTGACAATGTCCCTGAATTTGCAAAAGTGGAAGTGATAAACCAAAATAAAAGATTGGCAGTCTGTCATTATCAGACTTTAAAAGTTGCAAAAGAGAAAAGATTTCTATTGAGAAATACTCTGAAAATATAAAGTACAATACAATGTAACTTAGCAATATTTTAAAACAACTATTTAACAGGTTGAATATCCATAGAACCCAACTTTCCATTATGACATGTTTTTTGTTTAAAGACACTTTTTACCTTTATATTTTTACCATATATTCACTGTATGGGGGGAAGTATGACTATTTTGATAGGTGGTACTGATTTAAGAAGGTAGGTGTCAATCACTCAATTTTACTGTGGTTGAATACACAGCAAATAACAAACTCATGTTTTGAATGCTAATTCAGACATGGAAATGGAAAGTTCACCAGTCTCTCCTTATCCACAGGGGTTAAGTTTTAAGATTCTAAATGGATGCCTGAAACTGAGGATAGCACCAAACCAACTTATGTGCTGTTTTCTCAAATATATATACATAAGATAAAGTTTAATTTATAAAATAGGCTCAGTAAAAGATGAACAACTGATAATAAAATAGAACAATTATAATATACTTTGAGAGTCTATGAATGTGGTTTCCTTTCCCCCTTCTATTCCCGCCCCCCCCCATATCTGTCTCTTTCTTGAAATATCTTATTGTATCTATTATTTTCAGATTGTAGTAGACTGGAGGTAACGGAAATTGCAGAAAGTGAAACTACAGATAACAGGGAACTAAGTATGGGCTTCTGTTTGCTCTGCTGTATAAAAACAACTTGCATCAGCAAGCAATCTTCATCAATAAGGGCCCTTAAAACAATAAAGCACTCAACAAAATATTTTCCTCTAATTCATGCCAAAGACCAACAAACAAACAAAATCAAGTCACAAGATATGTAAGTGGGAGGAAATAACAAGGGAATGAGTAAAAAAAATTAACAAAATGTCAACTTGAAGAAGAGCAAGAAGATGGCAATGTGAGAAGTAATTTAAGATGATTTCAAAAAGCAGGAGATGAAATTTTAACAGATGGTTAAATAGGAGTAGAGAACTAAGTACTCAGAATATTTATAAAGAGTTTAAAATATATTTGTTCAATTCCACTAATAGGAAAAAAGACAATAGAAGGCATAAGAAGAGTTTTTCCACATTTTTGTTTGATATGAGTTACCTGCAAAAGATACAACTTATTTTTTCCACAAAATATTTATATATAAGCTCTTAAAAGTTATAATTAAGTACATCATGTACACATAAATTACAGACACCTAGGCTAGATATTCTGCATTTTCTTATGAGGAATTAGATGAGGCTTTTAAATTTAAATAAAACTTTTATTTAAAGTGAAAATAATTATTTCTTGGTAACTCTTCAGGACCTTAGAATTTAGCTATTAAAATTCAAAAGGTGATTAGTATAGAACTTTTTTTAACAACTGATTAAATACATTAATTAATTGGATTTTTTTCACTTCTAACCAAAAGGGAGGGAAAAATGCCCTCCTAACAAAAGTTTAACATCGCAAATACCCACAAGTATAAGAATTTCGGCCTACAACCAAGCAAGAGAAATACCTACCTATACATGAAGGATGCGTACTACAGAGCAGTACGAACCATCACACTGTAAACATATCTAGTAGTACAGCCTATGGAAAACATTATAGAAACACACCAAAATAAAAAAAAGTCTTTTTTTACCCTTGAGAAACCTGCAATCCATTCTTATTATCAATCATATAAGAATTTTTGTGTTATTTAAAATAATGTGTGATTATCTGAGGAAAAAACATCAGAAATGTGATAAAAAGTTTAAAGAGATAAAAAGGATTAATCAGAAAAGATTTTATAGAAACAGCTGTACTATGAAAAGATTCTGGTCATATCTGGAAAAGTAAAGAATACGACTGCCTTAAGGAAGAGGGTACTTAGCAAAAAGAATGACATATATGCAGAAAGAAGTCTGTAATAAATAAATTAGTTAAGAGGGAAAAAAAAAAGGGAAGACTTCACAATAGAGTCAGTAAACTAACAGGGGAAAACAATTTAAATATCAGGGTAAAAAGTTTTTGTAACTAAAAGATTCATGATAATTACATATACACTGTTATTGCTTAGAATCTTTATAAGTTAGCAAATCTGAAAATGTAAAGGATAAAAGTCTGACGTAGGCCAGAGTGAACAATGTACAAAATGTAATAATGCTTGCTCTCAAATGCTCAAAACAGAAAACATCAGAAGTGACTTGCTAACTTCAGTATTCTGTCACGATATACTTCACTCTAGACTAATTCAAAGAAAGACAAGTAATCGTTTAGTAGCAGAAAAAAAAATCAAATAGAATATTAAAGGTAGAAAGAAATAGGGCAACAGCGAATCTGATACTCTGGTACATAAAAGTACCACAATAATTACTAAAAAACATATTAAAGGTTTTTTTATACTTCAGATATTTTCACTAAACCATTTTATCTTTTTTTTTTCCGCTTTTCTCTTTTTCTTTCTTTCTTTTCTTTTTTTCTTTTTTTTTTTTTTTTTTTTTTTTTTTTTTTTTTTTTTTTTTTTTTTTTTTTTTTTTTTTTTTTTTTTTTTTTTTTTTTTTTTTTTTTTTTTTTTTTTTTTTGCTTTGGACAGAACACTCACATTCCCACACACACCCTCCTCTCACACACAACCATATTCCTTTCCCTCTTAGACCCAGTAAAAGAGTAAAACCCTCACATCCCTATACACATTCACATGCCCTCTTCTCACTCATCCCCAGCCTCTTACATCCCACAGAACCCACTCTCTCATTTACTCCTCCAACCAAGGACATTCATATTCAATTCATATACTCCTGCTCATACTCCTCCCCCCACCTGACCAATCCCCCTCCCCATATCTATCTAAATTTTAAATTTATCTTTCAAGGTTGACTTAAGTCCCATTTCTTTTATGAAGTTTTCGAAGTTACTTCTGACTCTATGATTTCTCTTTGCCATGGATTTGTCACTAAGCTGGTAGTCAGCTGGTTTCTCATATACATTAGCATCTAAATATAAACTATATTGTAAGAATAACTGATGATCTGGGGGACAGAATTTTCTTCAAATAGTGCATACACACAGGTATTCTCTATAGAAACACAATAAAAATCACATTTCTTTTGAATGGCTGTTACTCTATCCACCATTCCGCACCCCCGTGGTTGACCTAATCTTGTGTAATAATGCCTGAAACACATTCAAGACCTGGATTTCCTTCCAAAACTTCTCAACATCATATTTAAACACACAACTGAAAGGGTTCTGCAGTTAAAAAAAACACTGGACATTTTAAGGAAATACACAAAAGGAAAGAATGAATAATCAGTCTCCCTTATGAATAACACAAAATCAACTTTGACATTTTTAGAAAAAAATCTGGAAATGTCTGTGTATGGCAAAACCTTTAGACTCGCAGATTTCTACAAGCAATTCTAGGAAGCTATCAAGCACAAAGGAACAGCTTTAAAAAAAATTTTTTTTAAGCAAACTACTTTTACCAACTGATTGTCTGCAGGAAAAAAAAAATCTGTATCTCACCAAGGTTTCTACTTGGAGATATTAAAGAACAATGACAGAAAGTACTACTATATCCAAAGAAGAGAGTATCCTTATCATCCCTAGGGAAGAACTAAAACTTTGCAAGGCCTTGTATAAACTAGACAGGTTATCCACATCTATAACTTCAAGATGATAAAGAGTCTTTCCTCAAAATTCAGGCATTGGTGTTATTTCCCCCTTTAACAATCCTCAAGGGTTACTATAGGAGAAAAAAATCAAAATCTTAAAGCACAGCATCCAAGGTTCTATTTATCTACACTCAACTTACTCTTCTAACCTTATCTCTTACTAATTTTTTTTGTTAGGCGGGAGAGATCCCGCCTAAAGGGGGGATTCAACATGTATATTATGTGTTATATTTACTAGCTCAATGTTCATGCATATGTTGGCGACTCTAATTAGAGTCTTTTTTCTCACCAAAGGAACCTTGATGAAATACCATTTTTTCCAGGCCCAATCAAATGCCTCGACTTCCTCATGTGATGCTTTTGATGTTCAATCACTGAATATCAATGGAGCACCAAACTCCACCAGCAAAAAGCATGGAATCAAAGATTCAGAGACTAATTAGGTAAACCCCTTACATATCTAATGTGAAGAGAGAAATCTAGAGAAAAGTCCAAAAATATAGGAATTAAAACAGAAAATGACTGAGTAAAGTACTTTGGGAACATAGAAAGGAATACCTAACAACTTACCAGGAAAGAGGTAGCAAAAAAAAAAAAAAAAAACAAAACTGTAGGAATACAAAATATGTGGCGTTTGGAGGTAAAAACACAAATTAAAGGGGGAAGGAGAAAGTTGAGAAATATTTTTAGTGTCTAGGGTTAATTGGCGGCAGTAAGTGGCAGGAAATTAAGTTGGAAAACAGTTTTTGGGGAAGCAGTACTATATGTCAAGTCAAAAAGCTTGACCTTCATCCTTTGTAAGCAATGAGAATATGGGAGAGGGGAGTTTAAGCAGTTGAGTGTCACGGTCACATAAGCACATTCATTATAGATCTCTTACTTCTATAATCTCCATGAATTCTTGCAAAGAGCATGAAAGATGGGTTTTCTTTTTGTCTGGTGTTTTTGATTGTTTTGTTTGGGAGTTGGAGATGAAAGGTCAATTCAAGAGTAGAGATAAGGGATGGTAAGGGTAGAATTAATTCACACTGTTGATATGAACAAATAAGGAAATAATCAAGATATATTCAAAAGGTAAAATTAATTTAGTAAATTCTTGGATTTGGTAGAACACAAACAAGCCCTGAAGATGGTACCCAAGTTTCTAGCTCCAAAAGATTTAAGTTTTAATCATTCCCCTTTTCTATAAACTGTCTCCTGACCCAACTTCCCATGCATGAGGTGTGTGTTAGTTCTACCCTTGCCATCACTTGCTGGACTCTTAAATGGCCCCTTTCTTCCCAAACTTTCAACATGACGTTAACACCTCTTACTAAATCAAGCCCTTTAAGAACTGATCCGTAACCACTTCTGTAGACTTATCCACCATAACTGCTCTCTATGCCTCATAGTTCCTATTGATCTAAGTCTTCTGAACTAAACCCAGTTACTCAAACATGTAATAATTTGTGTCCCCATATAAATTTCCTCTCCATTTGCTTAGCCACTCTTGATTCTTATAATCCCTTTCTACTCAAAAGTACAGGAACTGACAACATGCCATCACTGGGAACTTGGTAGAAAATGTAGAACCTCAGGTCTCACTCCAGAAAGACTGGCAAAGTTTTGCCTATTATTACCTCCAAGTAATTTATATGTATATTCAAGCCTAGAAACACTGCTTTATTTTACCACTCCTACAATATAAAACGGGTATCAGAGAAAAAGACATCACTTTCACGTATCATTTTCAGAGTCTCAGTCTATATCATTCCCATAAACACTGCTTTTGATTGAGTTGTCACTGACGTTGTTACTGACTCTGCTGTGTTAACAGTCAACTCCCTTCCTCTGGATTTAATACTTGATACCATTTTGCTGGCCATAACATTGGCTCCTCTGTCCTGGGGCTGGATATCCCTTAGAGAATTGTCTATTGGCCTGTACCACCACTAGGGAGCACACCCACCAGTCTTAATAAAGTAAACTTTTTTATAAAGTTCACCAGGTAAATAAAGTAAAGGGAACATAAAAAGTAATTTTTTTGTTCACTGCTGTTTAAAGACTGAGAAACAGAAGTGAATCAAAACTTTTTTTCTACTTTACTCAGCTATGAACTTCCAAAACAAAATAAGTGTTGTATCTTTTTTATCAATCTGCCTTAATAGGGCAGTGGACAAGGAATCCACAAATCAAAATGCCAGTCATACTTAACACATTAACTCATTCTTCCTCACCCATCCAGCATAGATAATAGCACCAAGTAAGCCATTAATGACTGCTATCAGTTTCCCAAAAGTACCTGAATTTGTTTTCTTCTCCATGAGCAAATTTCAATTAATTCAACTTCTCTGAATCAAGGTATAATCATTTTTTAAAGATGCATTTACTTTAATGATTTGATTCACTAATTACTCAAGTGGTGATCAGAGCAAATGAATTCTGACCTAGTTCTGTTTCTAACTCATTGTATAACCAAAAAGGAACAACTTCTGTTACCCAGTCTTTAAACAGCTATGAAAAAAAAATATTACTTTTATTTAAGAGGTAGAGAAAGTTCTACTATATGGACCCAGGTTCTATCAACAACTTAATTTGATAATTCAGCATTTTCGATTGCATCTTACGTTTTAAGTAGTACTGACAACAGCTGCTGTCAGTGTCATGACAGAGGGAGGGGACTTTGACATAACAGGTCAAAGAAAAATCATACTGGCCTAGAATTGTTTAACATCTATTTTACTATGCATTTCAGATATCTGACTCAATAGAAAGAATGAAACCCTGCAGAGCTAAGTTATACACTCTGGGCTTTTCTACTTACTTATGCAATTTTAGGCAAATCACTGAATTTTAGTGTCCTCATCAAATGTGAGTATTTATCTTATAGCGTCCAAGTTATACACATTATCACTAAAATTTAAAAGCACTTAGCTCAGAGCATGCAGCAAAGTGGGGTTGTTAATTGCAGTTTTAGCAAGTGCCAATCATTTATAATATTATTAATAGTCATTAATAAAATTTATATTAATTTTACATAATGATCGAACTATGACATAACTTGCTAGTTCCAATTTCGGCAGAAGAAACAATGTAAAATTCTGAAATGCAAGTAACAGGACTCATTTATTAGGAAAACAATTTTAATCATTCTCTATCAAATATAAAAGAAAAGTACTTCTGTAGCTCAAAGGTAGAATTTACTTATAAATTTCCTTTACCAACAATTAACATGTGAATTTATGGTTGCCATCAAGCTATTCAATGAAGGGAAAATAATCTCTGCCATGGCACAATAGCACACTTTGTACTTCCTATACTATATGCTATGTCCAGCTTTTCCCACCCCAACACCTTCATCTCAGTGTGGTTTTCTCATAAATCAGTGCAAGGTTACAGACAAAGCGACCAAACTCTTGAAAATATTTCCTCCACTTAACGGTGGGAAACAACAGAGGAGAATGAGAGAAAAGATGGTAACCATTTTCTACCTTTACAAAAGAACAGAGAACTTAATCAGGGTTTAAGTTCTAGTTTAAGTTAAATCACTGACTAGAGACAGGACAAATTATCTCAGGGTGTAAGTTAAAAGAAATACAACATGAACTATTCCAAATAGGATCAAACAGGAACACACAAGAAATCACTTAGAAAACTATAAAGCATTAATAAATGAAAGCTATTTTTCCAGAAGAGATGATACTCAATTTCTGAGAAAATAAAATAGATACACATTTAAAAACTTCAGCTATTCTCCAAATATTTTCACTCTCATTATCTCACTTTGGAAGATTTGGGGAATATACTACTGAGTTCTATTTTGACAGTTTTCTGAAAAGATGCCCCCAAACTTCTATATTATTATATATAAACATTACAAATAATAAGATTTTTATATTAAATACCACTAAAGTACATAATTACAAAAAAATTAATATTCTCCCCTAAAAACTAACTGGTGTTCTAGAATTAAGTCAGTTCAGTAAGTGTGTAAGTAAATATTAGTTTCTCACTAAATATAATGGAATGCCCTCAGTTTTAGAGTCACTCATTCATATTCAGTAAAGAGTTGAAAGTTAGACATTATGCTAGGCAAAGACAGCAAAGAGCTCAGTAACTAACTTAAAATTTTAAAATCTTCATTTTTGAAAAGTTTTAATTGCAGAACAAAATTAAAAGGGAGATAAGAAATTTTCCATGTACCTTTTAACCCCTACACATACATAGCCTCCACCATTATGAACATCACTCACCAGAATGGTATATTTGTTACTGAGGAAGAAGAACTTAATTCACACATCATAAGTACTCTAAGTTCATATTAGGGTTCATTCTTAATGTGGTATATTCTGTGAATTTAGAGAACTTTATGACAACATATTATATCTACCATTAGAATACAATAGAATATATCTACCTTAAAATATTTTCACTGCCCTATGCTCTCTGTTCTATCCATTCTCACCCCACTGGGACAATCACTGACATTTTTACACCTCAGCTTTGCCTTTCCCAAGTATCATATAGCATGTATCATACAGTATATAGTCCTTTAAGTAGAGGTCTTTCATTTATCAATATAAATTTAAGGTCCCTACAAGTCTTTTCATGACATGACAGTTCATTTGTTTTAATGTTGAATAATAATTCACTGTCTGGATATACCTTAACATTTCATTTATTCAATAATCTATTGAAAGACTTCGTGGTTGCTTCCAAATTTTGGCAAATATGAATAAACATCCATGTGCAGGTATCTGTGTGGATCAAACTTTTCAATTCCTTTACATAATCACAAGGAGTGTGACTACTGAGTGGTATACTAAAAGGGTGCTAGGTGTTGTAAGAAATGACCTAATTGTCTTCACATAATTTTGCATTCCTATTATCAATGAATTCCCACATCCTTGCCACCATTTGGTATTTTAAGTATTCCAACTTTGGGTATCTAATAATTGTATAGTGGTATCTTGTTGTGATTTGCATTTTCCTGATGACAACTTAAGTTAACATCATATGTCACAACCAAATAACCATCATCTTATACAATTGTAGAAATTGCATAATGTACCACTATTATTATTGTTGTTTTCCAGATGAGGAATCTATAATACAGAAAGGTTAAGTAACTTGCGCTAGGATACAAACCCAGAAAACAAGAGAACTAAGACACAATACTAGGCACTGTGGCTCTAATGCTAGCAACTACACCAAAGCACTTAAAGAATCTGAAAGAACTCAGGTAATTACAATACTAGAAGATATGGTAAGCCATACACAGGAGTAATTAATGGGACTAGAAGATATTCAACCCAAGTCTTGATAGTGGAAGCTGAAAGTATTAGTACAGGAATTAGTAGTTCCTACTGCAAAAGCAAGAATCCTAACACAACCTGAGAAAACAAAGACATTTTATAAGGGTTTGCCTTCTTTCCATTCAATTAACCAGCTATCCTGTATTATGTTTTTAACTACTTTTCTAGTTAAGAACAGCATCCTTCTCTCAATATTTTTCTTCCAAACACAATTCCAAACAAAGTCAGAGATCAGAATCTGTAGAAACTAGCTTTCATTATATTTGCTAGTAACTGGATATATATGAAAAAGATGTCTTATACATGTATGTATATTTTCTAAGTACTTAAAATAGCACTTAAGTGAATAAATCACTTAATGAATAATGACTAACCAACTGTTGTTTAGAAGAGGCTTTTCCTTAATAACTGAAAAAGAATTATTTTCAATTAGTTCACCAAAATTACAAGTCTCCAAATTTAAGACTTCTGTTAAAATAGCAGGCCCTGTTTTACCTACACCCACTTATAAATGGCCACTTGGGGATAGTCAATCTATTTAGTTGGTGAGTGGCCCATCCACTTGGATTTCCTTCTTCATTCTCCTTTCAGTTAAAGACAAGATTATATTACTCTTTCTCTCTAAACTTCAACCTCAGTTCTCGCTGTTTTTGGTTTGAGTTAAGAGCTCCAACTGGCAGTAAAATATAAAGGAACATACACCATGACACAGATGCAAAGAGGAGAAAACAAAGGCAAAATGACATGGTGTGTACTTTCTTACATGTCATGTCATTTTACATACAGAACTATTTTCTACTAGCAGCCTTTTCCTAATAATCTGGTGAAGTGCCACGAAAGAGATATGCTTGTCCTCTGAACAATGGAAGTCATAAATGGCTACTTTTCCTACAGGGAAAACAATACAGCAAGATGGACAAAATATGTATGTTAAAATAAAGTTAGCATTTGTTTGAATCTCAGTTATAAGGTCTATTAAACTCACCTGTAAAACAGGTAACTACCATATATAGGGCAATTAGATCCAGAAATATACTCTAGCAAGCAGCCAAGAGACTCTCTTTCTATTTTTCCTGGTCCTCATATATAATAGGAGAAAAAAGATCTCAGGATCAGTATCGCCTTGGAACACAAACTTCCACATTTTCTGATCATAAATCACAGTAACACAAGTTTCTTTATGACCTTGTGTGTATACATATGTAAATATAGATACATAGATACATACATACATACATACATAATCACACATTTTAAATGAGGTTTCACAAAACTGTATTACTCTTACCATGTGTGATATGCTCTTTTATTTTCTATGTCCCTTTCCTTCTCAGCTCTCCACCTCCCAGAACCCCTTCTCTTTCCATGTTTTTCTCACTAATCTCATAGATAGCTCTTTTAAATCTTGTCATTAAACCAACCTACTGCAGTGCCAAGGGAGGGGTACTTCCCAGGTGGCAAAGTCCTGCAGGTAGCTGAAATCAAGAAGGAAAGACATTCTTATAGTCCTAGGAAAGTCTATGTATCTTCTGGTCCAAGAGGGAATACTGAATCCATTTTCCCTGAGACAGGGAATTCCTGATGTTAAGTAAAGTATTATTGGAACACTAAACACAAGAGGCAAAACAGGTCTGTGAATTAGTCTGGGAACTTAAACCAATATGCATGATAACGATTCTTCAAGAAAAAACTTCCTAAATTCCAATATAAATTACTTCTAAGTTGGGGGAATTGTGCTACATACACAATGTCCTGGGTGAGGGTTTGGTACATTACTGCCCACAAGGGTCAAATTCCACCTGTAGCCTGTTTTTTGTAGTCTCTGAAAAGTGTCTTTTACATTTTTAAATGGTTGAATAAAAATCAAAATATTTCAACACATGAAAATTATAAAAATTTCAAATTGCAGTATCTACAAAATTTTACTAGAAATCACACATTCATCTATGTATTATCTATGACTGCCCCTCTGTTAACAGGTAGAACTGAGAGACTGTCTAAAATAATACTATCAGGCCTTTAACAAAAAAATTTGCAGAACCTTGTCCTAAGTACTTGAAAGCAATCCACATTCAATCACAAATATTTGATAAGAACCTATTATACATTAGATATTGGATAACTTACAGTAAGTCAGATATAGCCCTTCATAAGCATTAGTGAATGGAAGGGAGAAAAAAATGCAGAGGAATGAAAAGCACTTGGTTTGTTCGAAGAACTATCAAAACACCAACACTGCAACATTAGTTTAAAGAAAGGTTACATAAAGCAAAGTCTTTTTGTTCACTGTTAAGAAGCAAACATTCCTCAAATATCTTACATTCAGCTGTTTATGGAGCTAACCACTTTATTCAAATGCAACTTAAAGATTAATGTCCATTGATGAATCAAGCATTCTGAATTTGAAATACTGTTACAATTCACTTGTACCCTTCTCTCCTCCCATGAGAAAAAAAATCACTGTATTGATTACAAATATTTAGAATAGTATTTCAAAACAGCTTCATGTGAATGTGCTTATGTTTCTGATGTAGTCTTTAACCCTCGCTTTAATTTCATGAATAGGTATTAAAAACTTCATTCTACATTTAAAGAAACTAAGGTATAAAATTTTCCCAAATTCACAAGGTATATCATACCATAGCAGAGAAAGAGCACCCAAATTTGCTGCCTACAGAATGTTTGCTTTCTTCTACAGCATTTCAGGAACTACATAATTAATTACTCCCACTGAATTTGAAATAAAGACTGTTCTTACTTGTAATTTTTTTGTTTGTTTTGGGGAGAAAAATCATTCTTACCAACAAACAGCTATATTTGTGTCAACAAGATTAGCTTTTACTTCCATTAACTAGGCCTGACTGGCCAGCATGTTGGTCCAGTGGCAAAAATTCTATAATCTGTAACAGACTAGGCTCATCTACATTCTGCTGACATCTTCCCACATCATTGGGGAAAAAAAAAACCCACTAATATCAATTATAAAAATACCGCTCAATTGGCTGTTAAGTATATGTTGCTTGACTAAGAATTACACAATGTGGGGCTATTCTCAGACTACCCTAAAATCAGATCTGTGGGTGAAAGATAAAAGCCATCCTTCACTGATTAAAAAAAAAAGTAAAACTAACAATTTTCTTCTTTGATCTTAATCTTTTAATTTTACTACATCCTTCATAAATGAGGATCAGCTAAGTGGGTCATTCTTCCTAAAAATCATTTTCATATAAGCAGTTAGTGGGAAGAATAAAATCTGACAGTACATTAGGTTCTCTCAGCAGTTAAGTCTCCTATTAATTACTTCTTTATTTCAAGTCTTCTCAGGTAATAGGCAGTCTATTTACATTTCTAGAAAATATTGTAACCAGCAATTAATTTCCTAATTCAACACAAAAATCAGGTTAATGGATTTGCTAAAAACTAAGTGAGGAAGAGAATAAAAATAAATTACTTGGTTTACAAATTACAAGATTTGGCATATAATAATTACATAAAATAAAAGAATGATCAATATTTTTTTTTTATAAGTTAGTATCTTGCAACTGCCCTTTACCCATTATTTATCATTCTTTCTTTTTTAATTCTATCATTGAGGTAACACTGGTATACAAAACTGCATGATTCAGGGAGAACTGGTTCACACTGTTGCCACAACACACCAACCACAAAAGAACCCATAATCCTCACCACAGTTCACAGAGCCCCCTTCACACTTTGCCCTCAACCCCCTTCACACTTTGCCCTCAATCCATAACCCTCACTTTATGGTAGCCTCAATTCTAAAGTTAGATTTCAAGGATTTGTTTGGGTCTAGTTTTGTCTGCTCCTTCACTTTATTTCTCTGTATTCCACATGAGTGAAACTGTCCGGTATTTTGTCTTCTTCTGACTTAAATCTGCTTAGCAAAATTCTTCTAGGTCCATCCATGTTGCCACAAATGGCAAGAGGTTATTTTTATCTATTGTGTAGTATTCTATTATGTGCATATACCCTATCAACTTAACCCACTCTTTTCACTGTTGGGTCTTAAGTCATTTCTACAGCTTGATTACAGTAAACAGAATAGCATATATACCAATTGTAGGAATGCAAATATCTCTTTGAATTAGTGTTTAATGTATTCTCTGGATAGATATCTAGTAGTAATTGCTAGATCACATGACATCTATTTTTAATATTCTAAATAACCTCCATTACTGTATTCCACACTGGCTGGACCAGAGTACATTCCCATCAATAGTGCATTAGATAGTTCTTATATTCACATACTTACCAACACTTGTAGTTTCTAGATAAGTGCCATTCTTACAGGTATGAGGTGGTCCTCATTGTGGTTTTGGTTTGCACTTCCTTGTGCATAGGTGATGATGAACATTTTTTCACATGCTTGTAGCCATATGTATGTCTTCTTTGGAGAAGATCTCTTGCACCTTTCTTTAAAGGATTATTTGTTTTCTTTTTGTTGAGTTGTATGAGTTCCTTCTAGATCTTGGATGGATACACTACTGTTAGATGTGTGATACACAAATATTTTCTCCTATTCAGCTGGGTGTCTTTTCCTCTTAGTGATGATTTCTATCACTGCACTGAGCCATCCAGTTTTCTCAGCAACACGTGTTGAATAGACTTCATTTTAAACCTTTGGCTTCTTCATCATAGATTAGGGACTCATGCAAGTGTGAACCTATTTCTGGGCTATAAATTCTATTCCACTGGTCTATGTGTCTATTTTTACTACTACCATATTGTTCTGATTATTATAGCTTTGTAGTATATTGTATGCTATAATATAATCTAGAATGTCTATTTTTTTTTGGGGGGGGTCACAATTGTTTTGGCTACCTAGAGTCTTTTATAGTTCCATTATCTATTTCAGTACTGTCTATTCTTTCCTTTGAGGGAATGCCATTGAATCTGTATACTGCTTTGGCTAAAAGGCAACAGGAATAATATTAATTCTTCCAAGCCATGATTAGGGAAAGCTTTGCTTTTCTGAGTTGTTTGTTATCTTCTTTTAATATTGTCTCAGTTTTTATTGTACAGGTCCTTTGCCTTCCTTGTTCTGTTTATTCCTAAGTATTTAATTGTTTTTGATGGGGTAGTATTTTTTCAGTTTATTCTCTTCCAGTTCACTGTTGTGTTCTGAAACAAAGTATATTGATTTTGTAGCCTCTCACTTTATTGAACTGATTTATTGCTTCCAATAGTGTTTTAGTGGAGTCTTAGGGTTTTTATGTATATTAGCATGTTACCTGTAAAGAATGGTCTTTTCAGTTCTTTCCTAGTTTATCTATCAAGGACTTTCAATATAATGTCAAATAGCAAGCGTGAGAGTGCACCTGATTTTAGAGGAAACATTTTTGATTTCTCATAATTTAGATTGATGTCAGCTGGGGAGCTGTCACAGATAGCCTTTATTATATTGAGGCATGTTACTTCTATCCCCATATCTTTAAGAGTTTTTATGATAAGTGAATGTGGAATCTTACTAGATGTTTCCTCTTTATCTTCGGACAAGATCATATGATTTTTATCTTTATTTTTGTTGATTTTCTAAATTAGACTGAATGATTTTGAAACATATTTGTATCCCTGGGATAAATGCCACTTGGTCAGGATGTATGATCCTTTTTGGTATATTGCTGAATTCAGTTTGCAAAGAATTCTGAAGATTGCTGTATGCATGATTGGTTTGCTTTTGGTATCAGAGAAATGTTGGTCTTGTAAACTGTATTTGGAAATTATCTTCTTCTTCTTCAATTTTTCCAGAGTTTGGGAGTGATAGGTATTGGTTTGCCTTTGACGAACTGGCAGAATTCAGTGATCAAACTCTCTGGTTCTAGGTTTTGGGATACTTGATTATCACCTCAATTTCCCTGCTTATAACTGGCATAAGTTCCTGATTCTGTCATAGAAGATTTTATACTTCTAAGAAAGCTGTTCACTTCTTCCAGATTATCCAACTTATTGGCATAGATATTTATAGTACTCTCCTATGATAGACTATATTTCTTAGAAGTCTGTTGTTTATGGTAAGCTTACCTAGAGTTCTTAGTCTTTTTTTTTTTTCAAAGAACATCCTTTTGAATTTATTAATCTTTTGGACTTTTTTTTTTTTTCTATTTTATTTCTGCACTAATTTTACTATTTCCTTACTACTGGGTCTTGATTTTGTTTGTTCTTTTTTCTAGTTCATTATGTTATAATGTTAGATTATTTATTTAGGATCTTTCTCTTAATATGGGCATATACTTCCCTCTTAGTACTGCTTTTGATGCACCCTATAGTTCTATTAATTCATTTCTTCATTTTCATTTGTTTGCAGGTCTGTTTTAATTGATTCCTTAATTTCCTGGCTAACCCAAAATTCTTTCAGTAGTATACTGTTTGCTCTCCACATTTTAAAGAGGTTTTTTCTGCCTTCTTTTTGTTGATTTCAAGTTTGATGCTGCTGGATCAGAAAAGATACTTGATATGGTTTCACTCTTAAAAAAATTTTGACAGTTGTTTTATGACCCAAAATGAGATGGTATACTCAAGAATGCTTCATGTGCACTTGAGAAGAATGTAGACTCATATATCAAAAATCACCATGGACTTAAATGAACTGAACAGATCAATAAAGTGGCCAGTTGGATCAGAAAACATAACCTAACTAGTTATCTGTTGTATTCAGGAGACTCAAAGCTAAGTTCAGGCACAAAGCAGATGTTTGGATAACAATCCTACAGGCAAAGGGGATCCCAGAAAAAAGGCCTAGGATAGTCATTTATATAGAATAAAACAGATCGATAGCTAAAAACGAGTAACAGGAGACAGGATGGATACATTATGATGAAGTCATCAAACCATCAGGAAGACCTAACACTCATCAGTAGATATGACACCAAACAAAGGAGCATCAAAATATATACATGGCAACTATTAACAAATCTAAAAAAAGATACTGGTAGCAACACAATAGTATTATGGAACTTCCATACCTCACTTTCATCAATGGAAAGATCAATCAGACAGAAAACCAACAAGGAAACATTTATCTTAAAAAATGAATTAGACTACATTGGCTTCATAAGACATTTAAAGGACACTGCACCCTCTCGTAAAACAACTGAGAACATTCTCTGACTTCATTTCTCTCAATTTATTTTAAAGTGTCCTTACATAAATAACTTTGTATCTTAGCTTAAAGAGAAATAATCAGCAAATTCTATTCACTAATTTGCATTATGGAACTCCACTACCAAATAACACAGAGCCTAGCAAGTGGTCTTTTTTCTAGTCCTTTATATAAGGTAATAATAAAATTGCCTATAATATTTACAAGGTGAAACTATACTTTTTTAGAGACTAAACAGTGACTTACCAAAGATAAATATTTTTGCTTGACCTGCTTCCAAAATGAGAGAAACCAAATAAAGAGACAGTCATTCATATATATTTTTAATTAAGTCAAGTTTTACATCTTTTCTGGTGCTATCTCTGTTCAATAATGTAGTTTTTCCTAATCAAAAATGTTGCTGCTGAACTTCTGCCAATACAAAATTGACTTCTCAGTGCCAACCTCCACCTCATCTCATACCAATAGTAAAGGCTTGAAAACTTTCATATAAAGTTATTCAGGATGACTGAGGATTAGAGGCCAGAGCCCTGAGTAAAAATAATAGCCTATAGTATTATTTATTCTTTCAGCTTTTACTGTAAGATCTTGATAGCCTGTAAGCTTATCAAGTTTCTAAGAATTATGGTACAAATTATGTTGCACTTCTGCTTCAACGATACCAATAATACAGTATATTATATGTTTAAAACAACAATGTGATCTTCAAAAAATAGGAATCAAAAAGGAGTAATATCAAAATTTCAGAGAGAACTAGAAGTGTTTCATAAGAATGTAAACTGGTATTTGCACAAACATCTAAAAGATATGAATTAACCAAAAAAATTCAATAACTTCTGATGTATATTTTAGTATCTGAGGTGTTTTTGTTTGTTTGTTTGAGATATTTTATTCAAAGTCCCCATATGCACAACAAGCCTATTCATTTTTTAAAGTAATAATAAGAGGAATATAAATGTACAAAGCCAGAAGGGATCTTGCAGTCTCTTTAGCTTGCACTGATGGAATAGCCTTCTAACTAGTTTTACCTCTATATTCTTAAACATCTTCAATGTTTCTCAAATGATTGCCAAAGAACTCTTTGCTTTCTACTATGCTTCAGATTTCATTCCAGCTCCGTCTCACATTAGAAGAAAAGTTCTGCTTAATCTTGTTCCTGTCTGTCCCATCCCATCCCCACATTCATTTCTTCAGGTACCCCAATATTTACTGAGTTTCTATTCTATGCCAGAAACTGCAATACCTGAGGGTCCTGTAGTGAAAAGGGAGATGCACTTTCTCATAGTGCTTACATTACAGCAGTGCAAAGGACAGCTAAAATCAACAGGTAGTAATTGGAGACTGTGTTATGTGATATGAGGCAAATAAAGAGTTACCCTCCTCAGGACCCAGTTTTGTTTATTGGTATGTTTCTATTTCTATCAAAGTACACATTAAGGGGAAAGGGAGAGTAAGGTGGGAGATAGGGATATAATATGGAAGGAGAGCCACACGTCCCAGAGGAACAACCACAAAACATGACCAATATTGTATGAAAATTACTAAACAAAAATTAAAAACAAAATAAAAAGAAATCTGTAATCAATTTACTCACTTGACCACTGTATGAATGTAAGTTTCATGAGTGAACAATCATGCCTGCCATGCCCACTGGTACATTCAAGTACTTCATATTGTATCCAGCAAACAGTTCAATATTTATTTAGCAAATGAACGCACAGTATTTTCACCCTCCTTAACTTGAAGATAAATAAAGTCTCAGTGGTTGCCAAAGGACAAAGAAGAATTAGTAGGAAACCAAGATTTTTAAAGACTCTTAAATTTTAGTCCATATTCAAAACACTGATTTAAAAACTCAAATGATCATGTTTTCAAAGCTTATATATAATACCAAAAGCAGACTGGAGATCTTTCAAGACTTAATTTTTACTGAAAAGTTTTAAAACATTTAAATTTAAGTGAAATTGACTATGAGAAATATTTTAATTTCCAACAGAAATAGGGGAGGTTTAAACCAATGTTTCCTTCTAATACATGCTGCACCTTAAAGAACTCCTTGTGAAGGAACCTTGATATCTGAATTTTCTAAAAATATTCAGACATCTATCTGGCATTCTGTTGGTATTTTCCTTGGCTGGATTATTTAGTAACAAATTTATTTTAAATTAACTTAGAATTTACCAGCAAGTTAAAAAATACACCCCCACAAATGAAACTGATATTTTAAAATGCTTTAGATGTTGCATTTTTTAAAATAAGACATAGCTAGGTTAAAAACTAACATGTACATAAGGTGTATTATAAACCAGCTACTATGTTTTGTCATCTAATAACATTGTTTTACAACTAAACAAAAAAGTCTCAGAACTTCAGAAATTTGTCAAGATTTCCTAACTTTACCAAGCCCCTTCCTCTTAAAATAATGACTTTGACCAAGCTTGACTAATTATGTATAGTCAAAGATATGAAGACCAACTGATTTTCCCTAATAAAGATCGTGTGTATGTAAAATATAAATTGCAAAGTCAGCAATCATAAAACTCCTTCCTCTAAACTTCCATATAGACAGGCTTATTTCTATTACACTATGCAAATACAGTTCCTCTTTTAAATTTAAGTAGTAATATTTTCACACGTATTCTTCTAATAATTAACTTGTTTTAGGTTTATTTTCTTCAAAAATATTAGAAAAATAAAGTACCAATGTGACTATAGCTAAGAAAATAGTTAAGGTAAAAGTGCCTTTATCTAGTTAAATGAAATGAAAAGGTTTCTGATTCAGGCATGAATATCATTTACGAAGATCAAAAAAGGTTCTAAATCAACTTTGAGACCAACAGAATTAACTGCACCTCACACAGATTTCAAAAAATATAATCTCCATGACCAGAAGGACCATTTACTGGAATAAGACCGTTACTTAAAACGCAAACAACATACTGGTCACTTGACATTGCAATGGAGACACATCCACCTTAGAGTGTCTGTGCTGGTGAAAGACTATCACATGTTCTCATGTTGCTTTACTTATTTTTTCAAATTTATACCTGTATTTTCATCCATGCATACAATCTAAATCAATGCATGTTTGCAGAATACCTTTATTTATGAATGTGCAATGATACGCTTCCTTTTTTCTTCTAAATTGTTATTTCTTCACCAATTTAGCAATGCTACAATCCTGTCATGCTCTTCAAGTCACTTCTCTGTCCCATATTCTACATATATGAATTTGGGACATCTATTAGGAACTACATTATCCACTCCTATCTTTTCTTGGTTTTAATTACTTTTCATCTGTACTTGACTCCTTCAACTGAGATGATTATTCTTCTTCAAGAATTTTTAAAGACTTTTTAGCAATAAATCTCTTCTTCAGATTTAGTCAAAATTCCTTGACTCAATTTGTTTTCTGACTCTGATGAAGTTTACTCTCAAATACTCTGTTATTCCTGATTCTATTTTGTGTCTTTTCCCTGATATTAAGACAAATATCTTTCTCAACCTCCTTTTAAGATACTTGTTTCTAGTATTAAGGTCTACTTCCTCCAGTAAACCTTTCTACAATGAAGAAATCTAAACTCTTCAAAATTATAAGCTAATTTTGTTTTAGTAATGGGTGTGTGTTTTAATTCATTAATCTAGTGCAAAATAGATAAGAACTCAGCTAGAGGAAGTCCATTTTTTTCTTAGGGTCAATTTTCCCTATATTCCCTATATGTAATTAGGCATACATTATAGATTACTCCGTAACAGATTAAATACTGAGCATAGTTCTCAGTGTACATCTTTATTTTCAGTTCATATAGTTATTACACACTCTAAGAGTATCAGGGTTGAGCAAATAGGAGATTGCTGAATTAGTTCAGTATTTTTAAAAGTCTACAGCCCATTAAACAGGCATTGAACTAATTGATGAGTCATAATCAACCTTTGGTCTTAATGAAATACAATATAAAATTAAATACAAACTACACAGTCATAGTTTCTTTGTAAAAGTTGTTTCATTTACATACAAATTTATATATACTAGAAATGAAACATGATGCAATGTTTATTTTCTATTATGGGTTATAGTCAAAAAAGTTGAAAACCACTTGAAATAAAAGAACTCTAAGATACCTTCTAAATTTGTACTATTCAAATTAAAAGATTTAGTCTAAGCATTTTTAAAAAAACCTAAGGATACCAAAAAATGCAATCAGCAAAATCTTTTTTCCTTAATAAAATTTCACTACTAAATGATATTCTTGAAATTAAAGAATTATAAAACTTTTCAAGAACAGAAACAATTCAGAGACCATCAAATGCAGCTTTCTTGTTTTGATACATTAAAAACTCAGGCCCAAAAATGAAAAAAAAAAAAATCTTCTTTCATTCAATAAACATTTACTGAGTACCAACTGTGTGCCAGATTCTAAGTCTCCAGTCTGGGGCTATAGAGAAGACTTCTTCAAAGAGCTCTGTCTAAAGTGAATAGAAAGCAAGTAGATATTTACAACAATTACTGAAATCAAGGTCATTTATAAGGTGTTTTTTATAAGAACAGATGGCAACTTACTCAGTTTGTGTTGGTGGCAGGAAAAAAAATGTTGCTAAGGAGGAAAGACATCTCAATCTTAAAAGAGTTAGCCAGGAATTGGAGTAGGAAAAAATATACAAAGGGACTATACTAATATACAACAAAGGAAGGCTCATTTAGGAAACTGCAAGTCAGTTTTATATAGCTGGACTACAGGGCTTACGCTGAGAAAGAGCAACAGGAGAGTACCTAGCAGTTACAGATGACATTTTTGAATCACTCTCTAAGGTAGACACTATCAGTATCCCCATTCTGTAGGTGACAAAACTGAAGCACAAAGGTTGAAATCATTTGCCCAAGGTATTGATGTGAAGCAAAATGTAATTAAGGCACTTTAACTTCAGAAACTATACTCTGAACCACTACACCAAGAGGTTAAATAGATAGGAATCAAGTAACAAAGACCTTGAATGCATTCTAAGACTAGGCTTTATGTTATAAGTGACTCACAGTCAATGAAGATTTTAAGCAGGAATAACATATTCAAACTTACTGTTTAATAAGGCCAATCTGGCAATTATATGGATGGACTGAAGAGTAGAGTGAGAAGGAATTGCCAGGAGTCTTAGTTAGAAAGGCATTAGACTCAACTCAGGAAAGAGAAATACTATATGAGCTAGACAATGCAGCGCTGGCACCGGAACTCAAGTCTTACCTAACTGACCATCAAAAAACTACTCTTGTGCAGTATCCATAAGAATATCCCTATTTTTTTCCCTTAGCATACCATTCTGACAGTTTAAAAAAATCTGATCACAGATCAGCGGTCCCTTTATGAAACAAAACTTGAAAACTAGATACACTGGGTCTATGAGAGTGACTAACAAATTTAGTTGGCAAAATGACAGAAAGTCAATTGACATGTACAGTAGTAGTTTTCTTACGTTTTGGTTTCTCCTTCCTCTATACACTATTCCTGGAAATTTCATATTCAATAGTCAATTTGAAATCAATGTTCTGTCTAGACAAGACTATTATAACTTTTAACAGAATTAAATCTACCACAGAGGAAGTCAAGTGTGGTCCCAGCAGCAGCAATAAATAATTCTATGATCTGATCAGATTTTTGGCTAAAACAGAGATCATGAACAAATAACAAAAAAGACTTCCTGAAAGCAGCAAAGAGTTAAAATAAACATACATATTAAAAAGGGAATAAGATAATCTAAAGTTCACGCCATTTGATCCCAAGAGAGTAACATTACCCCCAAGAATGTGTGAGGTACTGCAGAAAACAACAAATGAAATAGAACAGTGGGAAATACTACCTAACCAATTCTCAGGCACTCTAAATTCAATCTGTTTCATTTAAACCATAGGTGAGTCCTCTGAGCCACCCATCAGGTTAAGCAATGAGCCTACATTGTTATAATAGATATATACATTGCCATATATAGTAGTATATAGAAGTAGAGAAAGGATAGAGTAGGAAAAGAAAGCAAAGAAGGAATGAACAAGGAAAGGGAACTATAATGAAAAGAAATAGAAATTATGAGTTATAAAATACTAAATAAAAGATGAATGAGAATTAGTGACCCCAATATCAAAGACTGTCACTCTTACTACTACCTAGGGGCACTATGACATGTGGCAAGTGAGCATGAAAAGACAGATTTATTTACATCAGAGATTTATGAGACAGTGGAGATAAGAAATAAATACTTGCAAAGGAAAAAAGAATAGTTTTATAATCTAGAGAAACCATTACAAGATTAAAATCTCATTTGATTTCATTATGCTTTATTTCTCATGAAACAATGAATCTGGTGAACCCAAAGTGATAACATAACATCCACAGCGCAGAGAAATGTGTGGGGAAGTGAATTAGAGAGGCAGCTTATTTGCATACTTTTTGGTGGGAGTGGTATCAGAAATTTTCCTTGCCACAGTGTAGTGCTAATCATTTTAAGAATTTCACTGTAATCCTTATTCTGGTTGACTAGGTTAACAACTTTAAAACCAGAGTTCAAAACAAGGTAAGCACTTGTTAATTATGGTCAAATTTTAACCTTGAAAGGGACAAGGGTCCATGATAGACCATACAATATCACTTAGTATTACCTAAATACTCTTATGCTAACCAAAACCCAGCTAATAATTATCAAGAAAATTATGCAATTCTAAAAAAATAACTTTAGAAATTTCTTGAAATTAGACAAAAAATATCTTTTAAAAAAAAATGAATTTACCCACTGAAATCATTCAGAAAACATACAATAGTAAACATTTTTCTTCCATATGAACAAAACTTTCAGGCACCATGTTTAGCATAACATAAACACATACACAGATGTGCGCACACACGCACACACACACACACACACACACTGCTGCTGCTGCCATACCATCCAGACAGTGATTTTAATAATGACCAAAGAAAATATCTTTAAAGAAGATTATTATACAGACAGATTACTGGATCATAGGCAAATATAATTAAACTTGATACCTTAACCAATCATTCATCATATCCCTGAATACACAGTCTTCATGAACACTCTATCACAAGTCACTGGAGAGAGTTTATGCATAAAAGTGAGCAAACATTCTTATTAAAGTACAGCAGGATGAAATATGTTTATATATTTAATGTGTTGGTCAAATTTCAATATTCTCATTTTAAAAGATAATGAAAAAAATTAAAATTCTCAATACAAGATTACCTGGATATCAGCAATGCAATGCACTTGTAAAAATTGGATGAATGATAGGGAAGAGTCTTTTTATTGACATAATAATTTAAGAGTTCAGAATAGCATTCTAAGCTTAAAGTATCGACATGCTAAGTCAAATAATTCTTTGTTGTGAATTACACAATTAGCAGTATCCCTGTCCTCTACCTAGTAGATGCCAGTAGCCTACCTCTCCTCTTCCCTCAGAACTGTGACAACCAAAAAACATCTTCAAGTGTGGGGACTGGATAAAATGGGGAGGAGGCATAGTGAAGGGGGTTAAGGAAGCAAAAGTTACCCAAATTTGGAACTACTAGCTTATCATGGATAGAAAAAAATTCAGACTTAATTGGAGGAAATGGGCTGTTTTGTTCTTCTGGTTTTGGTGGTTCAATATATTTGAATTTGATCACAGACTACATTTAGGACATTCTGTTTTAGGAAACAAACCATTTACTATCTCTCACTTGTTAGCCAAAGTTAAGAAAAGTCCCAGAAGATTCAGTGTACTGCCAATTCCCCCTCCAGGCACAAAATCAAAGAAATTGTGTGCACATGCATGCACACATGCATGCATGCGCGCACACACACACACACACACAGAGTATTGCCTAGCTGAAATGAAGAAAATATGATCATTGCATCATCACTTTATTTTATAAAATACATGGACCAGACATACTCAGTTGTAAAGGGGCAGTCAGAAACCAAAGGAATTTTGAAACTTATTCGGTGCAAATCAAATATGACAATAGCTCCATCACTAGGTCGGATAAACCTAAATACTGAGCAAATAAACTCCTTCTCATTTTAGGAAACTGTCGAAGAAAGAAACAAATTGTGGAGAAAGATACCATAGTATTTTAATAACAGAACCCAAAACAATCCAGTAGAAATAATTTGTGCTTTGAAACAAGAAAACTGAGAAAATTAAGAATAAAAGAGAATAAAGGCACTTCACTTCTGGAGAAGGGCAAAACTCAACAATGTTTCCCCTAAATGGGAGGAGGAAATTACACACCTGGCCATATTCTACAGCAAGAGTCTACAAAACCAGTCTCCAGAATATACCATCAGATGGAAACTGAAAAATCAAAGTTCAGAAAATACTAGAGGAAACTGTAAACATGTACCCTAAACACCTATAATTAAATGCTCTTTACTATTGTTCTCTACGCTCCATTTAAAAAAAAAAAAAAATCACAGATCCAGAGACAAAAGATTGATAACCAGAGAAATCTTTTAATTCCCATAATATAGCCATCCAGGTTACATTATATAAAAAAAAAATCAATGTAAGAAGAAACATAATAATCTTTTTAAGTGCATTTAATTCTTAACAAAAGCCTTTTTAAAGAAACAAACATTTTAAGTTAGTAAAAATCTTTATGTATAAATATGAATTAAAGTCTTAAAGATTATTTCAATTATCTTCAACTTGAATTCAACTAGAAATGCTATTTTTAAAAACCATGCAACTATTTAATATTAATTTAGTGTAAGCAGGATACCTATATGGTCTAGAGCAACAAAATAACTATTTCACAATTTTAATTATTAACCTCCTTGCCAGAGAAAATAATCCTACAAGAAACTAATGCTCAAGCAAAGGAAGCTGTAAGATCTGTAGCCTGCCCTTCCAGAAGTAATACCCTGAAACCGCTCAAGAATAACCTCTTCCACCAAGTAGTGTGACTCAGGTGGGTAGGGGGGTGGGTGGGGGCGCAGTAATAAACACAATTCCTTGGTCAGTGGCCATGATGCCCCTCCTCTTCAAGGACAGATCATAAAAAAGAATTTGAACAAGAGGAGCTACCACCAGAACATATAGGGGCAGAGGAGAAACAGTAGTAGAGGGAAAATAAAAACTACATGGTTAAGGTATGTCACAAAAGCAGGCGATTTAATGGTACCAAGGTCTTCATTCATTTCAGAGACTCCATTGTTTATCTTCCTCCCCAAACCTTGCACAAAAAGAACTGTCAGCCTGCCTTAAGCATGTTTCTTCTTCCATTTAAACAGACATGATTCTTTTGGTTAATCTCTGGCAATGATCGCCATTTCACAACACATTCAGCCCACCCGGAACTGATCAATACCACTACAGACATAAGACTAGACTTTATCCATTTATTAACCACAAGGAAATGTACCATTCAGCAAAATTCTACTACATTACAAAAGATTCTATTAAAAAGGGAAGATGGGAGGACTAAGGGACACACGGACACGGGGACGGACACACACACACACACACACACACACACACACACACCAGAGGTACACAAAGAAAGGACTACCACCCTCTAATTTCCCTGTGGCAAAAGAGATAAAGGCACAGCTATAAAACCTGTCAATTTGCTCCCCTTCCCATCCCCCCATAAGTCTATCTCACAGACTAGTAACTGATTACTGAATTTTATGATAAAATAGATCCACTGTGACTTTTTAATTGTCATCTATCTAAATTTGTTATAAACATATGCACACCTTTGAGATACTGTACTAATTTACAGAATTTCAAGTACAAAAGACTAGACAGTTTTCCAACCACTGGTTGCAACCATAGAACATTCTCACAAAATCAAAATTTCCAATAATAAAAAGGGATTAGTTCATTATTCCAACCTTGGGTTAAAATTTATTTAGTGACAATACCCTATCTGAGAGCATGAACAAATCAAGCCGGCTGTTCTAAACCGAAAACAATGCTTCAAGACAACACGTTTAAAATAACTATTCAGTAGATAAGCAAAATCTACGCCAAAAAGAACACATAAATGGTGGTTGAAAGCCAGCACATTACCAACACACAGCAGCATACCTCTTCTGCACTGGGTTATAGTTAATACTCTGACAAGAACTACAACTATTTTTAACACTACTGGACACTGAAGTTGAAGAAAACGTGAGGGGAGATCCAGATGAAACTGCTAGCGTGATGCATTGTTTCTCATTGTCAAAATTAAGTAGCAACGGGCTTGATCCCTAATCACCAGTGAAGCACTAATTAAAAAGCCAACCCCCCCCAAAAAATAAATGAATAACCAACCCTTATTTTGGAGGCTACCAAAGACATTTTGGAATAAGCCTTTCAGGTCTCAAACCTTTGCATAAATTGTCACTTGTGGTATTTGCGGCTTAATTGCAACCCAACCAGCGCTGTCATCCAGTGTTATGGCCATAAACCATGACTTTCTCACTTCCACAACAGAGCAGTCACTCATCAGTTGGCCAACCTAACTCAAAACGAGAATAATTTACGGGATTCCAGATCACAATTAGACCTGGGAGGTGGCAGCCGAGGGGGTTCAAAGTAGGAGGAAACCTCCCCAGGCTTCACTGAAGCTCGCCGACCCATCAACAACCGTGGCGGCGGCGGCGGCGGCGGCGGCGGCGGCGGCGGCGGCGGCAGCAGCAGCAGCAGCAGCCCCGGCCGCACCGCGCTCCAAGCACCTACCTGAAGAACAAGAGATAAGAAAGACGGCAAACGCCAACTTTGCAGCAGCTCCCATTTTCCCGAGGGCGCCGGGGAATCCGTAGGAAGTTCTCGCTAGATATCCAGTTCCCTGGGTCTTCCTCAGAGACAAACCTCCTGGTGTAAAATCAACCGTCATAAAACATATTCGGAAGCCCCGACCAAAAAAAAAAAAAAAAAAAACGTTCACGGGGTTTAAAAAAAAAAACAAAACACAACAATAAAAAAAAATGCAGCACGGGGGTAAAACCGCCACACACAAGCACAACACACAAAATCAAACAACAAAAAGCCAACAACAACAAAAGAGGGTTTAAATCACTGTCAAAATCACTGTCAGCTCTGCTCGCCTCTCGGATCTCTCGGAACAAAACGCCAGGCTGAGACGACGAGGAGGCGGCGGCGGCGGCGGCGTCCGCTGCCGCCCGGACAGTCCGGGAACCGAGCTAGGTCCGACGTCCGGACCGACCTTCAACCCGGACACCCAAAGTCCGCGGACCACTGGAGACCAAGCTCGCGGCGGTGGCGGCCGAGGCGGCGGCGACGCGGGGAAGGAGCGGCAGGCGGCGGCGGCGGCAGCGGTGCAGGCGGCGGCCAAGTTCTGGTCCAGGCTCTGGCTCTGGCTCCGGCTCCGGGCTCCGGGCTCGGCCGCGTTTTCGGTCCCCTGGCCTTCGCCGGCCCCGCCCCCCAAACTTCCGGTTCCGGTCCGAAGCTGGAAGCCAGGCACCGCGAAGGAGAGCTCCGCCGCGGCGGCGGCGGCGGTGGCGGCGGCGGCGGCGGCGGCGGTGGCGGCGGCGGCGGCGGCGGCGGCGGCGGAGGGGCGCAGCGCGCGTTCCGGGCCGGGAGCGCGAGGAGATTGTTGGGGAAGCGAGGCGGGAGAGGGGGAGGGGCGAGCGCGAAGGCGGGGCCGGCTGGAGGGCGAGGAGGCGGGGCGGACGGAGACTCGATACCGCGAGGCCTGGGCGTCCGGCCTGTTTGGCCTGCTGAGCTGTGGGATCCAGTGGGCGGGTAGTGGTTGCGGTCGGACACCGGGAGCGCCCAGTTTCTTACTGCACCCCACTGGCCTCTGTGGAGCGCGCGCCCGAATGGTCAGGGGGAGCCCAAACGGACAGGACCCACGCAGAGCGGAAGGCCAGTCACTTGCGAGGGGCGTCTGCGGCGCCCCGTTTTTCCTCTGGGGGGACGCCTCGTCCGCTCTGAGACTCGGGGCGCCGGAAGGAGTGGGGAGCCGATCCGCTGCGCCTGCGGAGCTGCCCCAGCCTGCCCAGAAGAACCGGAGCTGTTGTCCTCCCTGTGCTAGCCAGGCACCCCAGCCCTGTAGTCTTTCGGCTGAAAAGGAAAAACAGACTCGCGGGGGATAGGCTGCCCACCGGTCAGCAGAGCCACTGGGGTTATCCACGCTGTGCAGTTTGAATACATGTCCCCCCTTTTAATACAGAAAGCCTTGTGTTAACGGTTCTGCTTGAATAGGTTCGAAAATGTGTGTTAACGAGATGAAGAGAAAACCTGTGGATTTCAACTGACGTGTTTTATGGTCAGACACGTATTTTTCAAATTTTAGATCTTTTAGAGCCTTTTTTAAAATGTCTTAATACAAGTTGATGGCTTTACAATGTGCTGTGCTAGGCGCGTAATGGGATCCAAAAATGTTAAGATGGGACTCTACCTCGATGAGCTCGCAGTATTTGCTATATACGAAGTTGGCTAAAGAATACCGGCTAAAAACTAAAGTTACTACTTACTAGCTTTTTCATTTACCACGGGTCTGCGAGCTCCGTGAAGGTAGGAATCTTACCTATCGTCCCATTTTATCCAAGCACTCAGTGTGTCTAACATATAATAAGTGCTTAACGTATAATTGTCTAAGTGACTAGGGGGTTGCCATTTTCTTAAGTACAAATAATCTTCATTCTAGTTTTTGATTTTTATTAAAAAATAAACCAACTGTACTATATGTAACCCATGTTTTTATTTGTTTACTGATCCCTACATTTCCCACACAAAACCAAGCCTTTCCCCATGTATTTATTTTTTTTTCTTGCTCTAAATTACTCTATTTCTGTCTGTTAAGTTCATCCTATCATTATCTGACCATTTCTACAACTTGTCAAGGTTATTAGTAATCACTGTGGCTCTTTAAACTCTTTCCAAGATTTCCAGTTCTCAAGTCGTGGTGCTTGGAATTTGAAACTGCAACAGTTAAGTCCCACGTTGGTCTTCAAGGTGTCTGAATGAGCTCATGTTTTTTAGTTCTCTGGATATTATGAACTTGTCAGAGGAATAAATACAAACCTTCCATTCTCTGGTTGAACTAAGTTGCCACTAACATTTCAGGAATGAAGTGTGGTTTTTCTTTAGTCCCAACTTTAGTTCATTCAGTAATTTCCTGTGGGTTATACCCTAGGTCGGGCCCCACTGTTGTCTTATCTCTGGATCACTTCAATATTTTTTGAATTGTGAAACCAGAGCAAGTGGAATAACTGGAATAACCGGTAATAGGACTGAAACTTGAACATATATTTCTTACCTTACCACCAAAATTTGCCATCATAAGGATTGCAAATAATATTTTTCTGTAATATTAAAGAGAAATCACAAAAAATTTCAATGGAATATTCTTTTCAATTAAAGATTTAGTTAAAATGGTCTCGTGTTACTAACATCTAGTAATTGTTATCTATTTTGTTGTCAAATCCATTTATCCTCATCCTCTGCATTTTGTAAAAATTCAAAAATAATCCATCCTAGAAGATATGAGTATGTGACTAATTCCCTGGAAATACAATGCTTAAAAAGAATATGGACACAACAGCAGCTTAGCCTACTTCCTTTTTATGTACAAGAATCACTTTTCCTTATCTACAAGTCCGGCACCACTCTAATAGTGCAAATTGTACAATCTGGAGTTAAGGAGAAGCTTAACTAGCTTTCTAGTTACTGTAGAAGTCTACTCCTGTGTTGCGATAATAAGGGCATTCCTTAAGTGGCACAAGTAATGATTTTCTTACATATCAATGCTGTAAAGCTTAATATATGGGAGAGAAGCTTGGTAAGCAAAAGAAGACATCTAATCCAATAACTTTATCTTCCATGAATATCCTCCTTTGCCTGTATGCTCAAGGTGTGAAAAAAACTCCCTGTAGTCTAGCTTTTGGTACTGTAATTCCTCCCTTTCTACTTAGGTCTAGACATAGCATAGCACTGTGCCAATGGGACTTTCTATAAAACACAAACACCAAGAACAAGAAAGTGGCAAGAGTGGTGGGATAGAACATTAAGAGGGAGAATAGTACAGGAAACTAACTTGGATTAAAAGAAACCAGCTCTAGTGGAAATAATGTATTGAATATTTTGATAGTATAACCATGTTCGATACAGTATTTCCACCAGAGCTGGTTTCTTTTAATATCAAACATTTTGATTAAAAGATTATACTAGCTGGACACTGTGCTGTGTGCCATTAAATGCAGCCTAGAGCTCAGCTGAACTAGGAATCGCTTGAGTCCGCAGGTTTGAGACCTGCCTGGGCAAAATGGCGAGACCTAGTCTCAAAAAAATAATAATAATAAATAGGTTATACTAGCCCAGTTAGTGATATTAAGTCTCAACAAGTAATTAGTTTCTTTGTAACATGTAAATATTACCCCAGAGTGATTGACTCCCTCTGCACCACCCTAGCTTAGTTTTATTACTACTCAATATCTAATGGTTGTAGAATGATTTTACAAAGTGTTTATGAATATTTAGAGATAACTCATAATGTATAACCTCTAAACTGAAAGCAGAAGTAAAATAAAACTTGTTTTGCAAGTTCACAAATAAAACTTTGTCTTCACTACTGCCCTATTTGATTTTTATAGTCAGATATCTTTCAAAAATCATTATATTGCCTCCAGATTTTAATATGGCATTTTTACTTCTGTTTACTCTTGAAATGTTTAAATCTGTTTTTTGCTGGAAACTTCTGTCAAAGAGATCGATTTCCTCCATAATATATCCAATCACCCCTTATTATTTGGCTCTTCAGTTTACTGATCTCTACTGTAGTCAGTGTTGTTCCTAGCACCCTTTGGTAAAACATACCAATGTATGACATAGACACAAAAACCAAGTTCTCTCTTGGTTTTTATCTCTTCTCTCTAACTGCTACTTTTTCATATATTTCCCTGGCATTTAATTCTCTACTTGCCAAATTTCTTTTGTCTACTCTGCATTGAGATATTTTCATTCATTTCCAGAGTTGTGACTGGTATATTTGTCCACTGACAAACATATCTGTAGCAGCAGGCTCCCCAAAACTTGAGCCACCTATACCTAATTGCTTACTTTATATTTCTATTTGAGTATCTCATAGGTGTCTCAAAATTTAAGTCATTATTCATATTTCCATTCCTTCTCTATCATATATCTCACCCCCTAAATCTTTTCCAGTTTACTAAACTACTTCTTCATGTTTGCTTAAGAAAAAAGGTAAGAGCCACCCAATTCATCAGTAAATTCTGTCAGTTTGCCAATTTGCAAATTCTTCCATTGCCAATTATATCTTGAATTTCTCCTCTTCTTTCCATTGGTTTACAGTACCATTATCTCTTGCCTGACTTACTATAACACCTTTGTAGCTAGTTTCTTGCTTTCTTTGTTAATCTCTTACAATCTGTTCTCCATATGACAGTGAGTAATCCTTTAAAACAAACACTAGACCACATAACTCCCTTACTTAAAACTCCCCAATGGCTTAATGCCTTAGTTTGAATAAAATCCAAGGAAATATCTTTGACCTGTAAGATCTTGCATATTCTGGAACCTGTTTTCCTCAGAGTTCTGTCTGGTGATGACAGTAACCAGAGAGTTACCACTGAAATGATAGGAAGATAATCAAAATTGGATGTCAAGGGACTGAACAGACCATTTGCTAGGAAGTTGAAGCCATGTAGAACAGTGGCAAAGACTGGGTTGGTGAGTGAAAACATTCATTGAGACTTCAAAGAACAAAGGGGTGGGACTTGGAGTCTGTTGGGTGACATCATTCCTCACATCTCAAAAGAAGATAAGTGGTTTTCCAAATGTTTTCATATATATTTTTACTTGATTTTCATGACAACCTTTTGAGATATGTAGTATTGGTAATGTTTACCAGTTTATAGGTAAGGGAAAAAACCTGAGTCGCAGAGAAATTACAAATGTACTAGAAATAGTAATAAGACGTGTAAGGAAAAGATCTATTGTCATCTATTTTAAATTAAACTCAAGTGTAAATATTTAAAGGCATTCTTTTTAAGTCCTCTTTCTTAAGTATATTTTAATTTCTCTGTATGTAGAAACTTCAATCTTTTTTTTCAGAAGCATATTTTGTGCAAAGTAAGATAAAGTACCAGGAAAAGCAGTCGTATATTTCCTCCCTTTTATGATAAACTTATTAAAATCTGTACTGAAAGATAATTATGATAAATTCAGGAATAATTATCATTTAGAACTTCATTCCTAATGAAAACTAGAAAAGGAAGAGTAGATGTGAGTTTATTGTTATTATTGTGTGCAAGTGTGATTTGCACTTTGACAATAGAGAAAAATACATGTGCATAATATATAATACTTTTTACTATTTTCAACAAAACCTGTAGGGTAACAATTATTTTCCTCTCTATTAAGAAAAAAAAAATTGTTTTCTTAGGCTTAACTACATGGGATTTTCCCACCTGTTTAAGCATGCAAATTAAACAAAACACTTAACTGCACTTTATTGTGCTTCATTTTAACTTAGATCTGAAGAATTTTAATCAAAGCAGTACTGAGGCTTTAGGGGAAACTGATTCATGTAAACACCTGTAGTAATTTTAGGTGGTCAAAATATGTGCATATTTCTTTAAATTAAAAATCAATTATTACCATCTACTCTTGCAAATATCAGATAAGTTTATCCCATTTTTCAGGAGAACAAATACAAAGGTTAAATGGCTTGCCCAGGGGCACAAATTGAATCAGCAATAGAAGTAGGATTATAACTCCAAACTACTGATTCAAACCTTAGTCCAATGAGCCATGCTGTTTCTCAAGTAGTAGGCATATTAATTGTCCCTCCAAGCAGGAAACAGTTCTAAATGGAGCATGTCCCATCCGGAAGACCTATGCAACATGGTAAAGAAACCCACTTTTTTCACTTCAAAAAAATTACAAACTGTCAGTCACCTTTTTGTTTAAGAGGTAATATACATTCAAAAAGTTTTAATATAAAGTATCTGTTACTAAAATGCAATGGATTTTATACTCATAAAACCAAAAATTTGTTTTGAATTTACTTTTTGATATTGACATGAGACCTGTAACACAGAATGAGGCACTATGAAGCAAGCATCTATATAATGCCACAGTCCATTTCTCCTTTGTATATTTAGTCTATTCATAGAGAAATATCCATTATACACATTTTATTTAATATTTGTGTACATACTTTCTTGCCTCAATTTTTCTACTTCAAGTCTACCCAGATAAAAAATTTTTCTGACTCAGTTTTAACTCTGCAGTTTTAAAACCTCATATGAGAAGACTAAATTGAAAGTAGAGATTAAGGAAAATTGCAAATTAAAAGTAAATGATTCAACTTCGACTTCTGGCTATGATAGAATAGCTTTTATTACATTAACTCAGTGATTGAGAACAACTATTTAAAAATAATATGTGTAACAACTCCCGTCACTAGAGAGGAACTATGGAAACCAGAACTACAGGAAATAAGATCCAACCTAATGCGAAGAGAACTATAACCCCACATTCTCCTCAACTTTTCATTTATGTATTTGTAGTCACAGCATAGATAATAGAGATTAAAAGCCTGGGTTTATGGCAGTCTCACTTGTTTAAGATGACACATATTGGATTTTGAGGCTACCAAAGAGGTTAGAACTGGAGAAATTAGGATCTATGAATGGAGAATACCACAGAAGAGCTAGGTCAAACTTCTGTGCAGTAACCTTCAAAATATGTCCTCACTCCTAAACCATGCAGGGTAAAATTCAGGAAAGATAAATGTAAAGGAAAGCCAGGAGGGTAAAAAGCTAAGTAAAGATTTTTGCAGGTGGTAGATGATAGAGATGAATGTTTAAATACCACAAAGATTGGAGAATCTAAGTCAATATTTGTTTTTTGGAGGAGAACCTAAGAATGAATCTCCTTAAAAATTAAGTGTTAGCATTAATAGTTAGAATAAACTGGAAATTGATAGAGGCAACAAAATCTGAAATTGAGCATTGACTAAATTGATATGGTCAGTCCATACTTTATATGACTGGAACATACTAAATCCTTTGTGAAAAAAGATAGCTTCATGTTGGGTCAACAATTCTTCATAAATGATAGTTAACCAATAATAATTTACATATGATTTAATGTGTAAAAAAACATACTGGAACCAAATATTTTGCTAGATAGAACCAAAAAATTGAGAATAAAACAAAAGAGATTCATAATAAATAATAATCTATAAGTTCTCTTTATTATAAACCCTCTCTAGCTCCTCCCCTTCGTTTGCACTAGTATTATACAATTGTATTTGTATATATTAAAAGCCACCAACACAGTTCACAATTTATTGGAGCCTTAAATTTACAAAAGAAAAAAATGTTGCAAATATCAATTTTTAATCTTTGTCTTTTGTTGATAGTTTGATTATGAATCTCTTTATGCTCATCACACTTTGGGGTTATGAAATTTCCTGGATCTGTATAGTAATGGTTTTCATCCAGTCTGGGAAATTACTATTGTTTCTTTACATATTTTTTTTTTCGGTCTCTCTTTTTCTGAAAATTCTATTATGCATGGTTCCTGCCATTACTTTTCATTTTTTTTTATTTAAAAAAGTTCTATTTCACAGACTGGAGAATCTCTAATTTATATCTTTTCCTACTAATGTCAACATTTAAATTGCCTATGGTTGTTTGTTTGTTTGTTTGTTTGTTTTTTTAACTTCAATTTCTTCCTGTAGAGTGGCCATACTTTTCCATGCCTTAACAAGTCATATAATTTTTGTTGCTACTTTAAAAATTAATTTTTTTTCTTATATAATGTGGCAACTTCAGAAGCCACATTCCCCCTTGCAGGGTTTTTTGTTGTTGCTATTGTTTTTGTTTAGCAACTTTCCTCAACTTGTTCCATAAAATCTTTACTTTTTGTTATGTAGTAAAAATGAGGTCTCTTTTCACATAGCTTGCTGGTCAACTAACAGTTGAGTTCCTTAATTTCCTTGAAACAATAAGTCTCCATGATTTTGTCAAGATGCCTGTGTGTGTGTGTTAAGATATGCCTTTATTATCCTGGCATTTTATGTCTACTTAGCCTTTATTTTCTGTTGGTGTAAATTTCCTAGGTGCAGGTAATAGAAGTGAGAGAATAGGGCCTACCCTGGTCTTTCTGGACCATGTACATATATGTCATCCTCTATAAACTCAGAAATATGTTGGCACTTCAAAAAAAAAAAAACCCACTTGGGACATCTCATATTCCATATTTTATTTTTTTAAGTATTTTTTCAAGTCTCTTATTTATATCAAATGGTGTCTCTTCTTTACATAGCCTAGATGTTAAAAAAAATGCCACTAATATTTTGAACAATCATTTGGGAATAGAGTTCTACTCATTGAACAAATACTGGGTCAGATAAAATAAAGACAAATCTTGTGAACAGAGATTTTCTGAGGTGTTGAGATAATAGGTCAAATAGTGAGATGTGATGGAGAATTCCGGGGGGTGAGGGGGGCGGGTGAACAAGGGGGAAGCCTCAAAACTATTTGGCTCCCTTCAGTGTCTGCTAAGGTGGTTTTCACAGCTACCATGGTATGAGTTCCTGATTTTCAAGGCCACTATGGGTCTAGGGAGAGAACAATGGAAGAGCAAGTTAAGGCACAAAGCTTATTGTTTTATACCAAAAATTCAGCTATTTTTCGTGAGCAGGTGACACTTCATTTAGGCTTTCCTTCTGTCATTTGTTAGACATTCGCACATTAATTGAATGTTCTATTAGAAAAGCTCTTAAGCTTCATCTCATAACGCCCACTAAGACCTGGCCAGCAATCACTGTAAATATATTATTGTTTCAATGTTTTTGATCTGTCATGAGTAATCAATAATATTTTTTCCATATCATGTAAATGCCAACATCTATTTTTTGAATTTAGGCGATTTGACATTTGTCCCTATTAAATGCTACTGACTTGATGACTTTAGATTAAATGTATTTCCTTAAGAAATAAGAACACCAGCTAACTTTGCATCTTTGGCTCATTTAATAAAATTCCTGATATATATTCGGAAATAACAAATGAGAATAATAAATAAAGCAGGACCTACAAAGTTGCTATATATTTGTGTATATCTACTAGAAAAACCTTAATTTGCTTTTCAGGCAAATGAATAATAGCACACAAGTGAGAAAGTGCTATTTATAAAGAGAATAAGGGGCATAGGAAATTTATGGTTTTGTAATTAAATTCTAAATCGTTGATGAAATACCACCCTAAGATCTCAAGTAGAAAGCAACTTTAGTTGAATTTTCTAAGTCTCTTATATTCACAAAATATTTACCTTCTCAATGAAAGATCACAAGCAGGGAAGGTTTCTCTTCCAATATCAGTCTGCTGCCTGGCACCTTTATTCCTCTTAGAGCACACCTTTTTATTATTATTACTAAATCCACCAAAATACAATACATACAATCTTTTCTATCCCATGACTAATATTACTATCCTCTTGGGCAGTTTCAGGGAAAAAAAACCAAAAAACTATAGAGAGAAGTGAGTTGAAGGTGTATACTGCTTCGTTAGCTCAGTACAGTCTATGGTAAATCTTCCCTTTCAAGCTATCTCAATTTTTTCATTCCTGCTCATTGAATCCAAACCTTCACTCTTCCTTTTCCTTTCCTCCAAGTTTATTCTACTTCAATTCTCATGCTGGGGTAGATAAACTTCTTTCCAAAAACCATTCCTAGTAAGTACAGAATCCTGTTCTACATGCATCAGTTTTGGCTTAAATACTGAAGTCCTTGTATGCAGCTTAGTGATAAGCCTATCCTGTTCAGTACATGGGAGTGGAACTCACAGAAATCCCATGATCAGTCTTCTTTCCTTTCCTTTACTCTGATAAGTAGCAATATGCAGAGCTAGCTTGAGTTCATTACTTATTAGGCCTTTTCCAGTTTGTAGTTTCCCTCTGATGTTGTTTATCATCTGGACCTGGGTTTCTTTAAATATTCATTTCCTCATAGTACCCTTTGTGACTTCACAACTTGCTCTCCTAAAAATATATAAACATTAATAATCTACTGTGCAACCCCCAGTTTTCAGCATTCCAGAATGACCATTACTTTGCTATTATCTCTCTACATATCTCATCACATTGCTAATACAGTAAAATGATAATAAATTTTACCTCAATTATTCTTTAATCTCTGTCTCTGAATACAGATCAAATTAAGGGGGAAAGGCTAAGGGTAATTTAGAGTATATCTGACAAGATGCACCATAGCAAAAGAGAGTGAAAATATACTTTGAAGTTCACTTATTTTAATTTTTGTTATAGAAATGTCAAAATACACCAAAGTGTATAGAGTTTAATAGAGGACTATTAAACATCAAAGTAACCATTACTGAACTTCTACAATTATTGTTTCCTACTTAAATTATTTTTAAAAGCACTATTTTGGCTGCCATTTTTTAACATTGCTTTCTCAAGAATTATTTCCTATAACCCATAGGCTCTTAATTTTTTTAATTAATTTTTTTAGTCTATTTGTCAATGTAACTTTGGAGTTACATTTACACTTTTCCCCCATGTTTTTTTTTATTGTAAATCTACACCTGAAACCACACTAAAATACAGTGGGGGGAATATATGTGCTGGTAAGGTAGGGGGATGGGGTAACAAACTAATACAATTCTTTTAATTCCAGGAGTATCTTTCTTATACTATCTTTACCATATAAGTCAAGTTGCAACACAGAGTAGCTCATAAATTCTCCTTTGAAACAATGGCTCAAGGGAATTTTAGATTATTGGAGTTTGCTTTTTTTTCATTACACCAGTGTTGTCATAGTTACCCTGCATTGTATTCTTCAGTGAAACCTCTGGACAAAAGATTGAATCAGTTTCAATCTAAGCAGGTTGGATCTGGGGATATCTATTTATGAGGAAGTATTAACAACTGCAGCATCTGTAGAAAAGAAGATCTCAAAGAACTAAAGTAAGTGTGGTCTGATTTATACCAGAACTTCTAGGTTACCATTAAAAAGTATTAAACATTGGTGTGTTTCAGATAAGGTGAATCAAATAATAATTAGTGGAGAATTGTTATGAGAACAGTTCTCCTCATGTTTGCATTGCTGTCCTAACTAAAAGAATTCAGTGCATATTGTTAGAAATATAGAGAGCTGGAACAGAGGGCTTGCTAATAATCCAGATTAGAGAGAGAAATTAATTTCACACTTGGTAAAATATTAGTCTGTAGACAGGGTGTAACATCATGGAAAATACAAGGTGGGGTTTAATTCTGTTTGAAAAATAAGTCTTTCCACTATGCTTTTTCATATGACAATGGTATTAAAGCAATGTGTTTGTCTGAATGAGAAAATTTAAAAATTCTCCAGACAAATTGGAGTTTCTTAGATTAATGATGAAATTGACAAAAAGTTGGGGGAAAAAAGTGAAACCTAGTCCACTAAGTCAGATTTAAGAAGTAAGAATTGTATTATTGATATCGGGTCAAAAGGGCAGAAGCCTCCAGTCAACATACCACATTTACAATGTGACTTCTGCCAGTCAGGCTCCCTCAGGTCCTTACCACCCACATGGCAGTTGCCAGACAAATGCACTTTAACAACAGGGTTTTATTTACAAGGGTATTCAACAGGGATAATGAAAAGTCCTCAAAGCCACAAGTGGTCAGTTACCTGACCCTAATCACCATTTAGTCCAAAAGTCCCAAACACAAGCCCAAGATGGTGCCCCTCTAAACCTGCAGGCACCCTTCAATGTCCTGTCCTTCTCTAGCATCTACTCTGCTTCTTCTTCAGTATTTCTGAGCTGCTCCACTCCTCCAAGGCTATTCAAACTTCTTCCACAAAATGCTGAGCTCAAATCAGCTTTCCAAATATGCCACCCAGTTGCAACTTCATGCGCTTCCTTTATCAGGCTCGCCTCCAGTAGCATTTGGCCAAATCCACCAGGCCTGACCACAGCAGCTCCTGGTCACTCCCACTCTGCCACTATGGCATCTGACTCCACACCGGTTACTTCTCTGCTGGCCATTCTCCCACTCTCCCATGGCTCCTCGCCACCACCAGGTCACTCTTCCAGGGGCTTCCCTGGACAGGTAATGTGGGCCTGTTCTCGCACTCCACCATTCTCATCCCTCCTCTTTTCTCTCCTCCTTGCTCCTCCCTTTTTATATGCCCTTTTTCCCCACTTCCCATTTTCTCTTGCGACTCTTTCAGACTCTGCCCACCAGGGCATTTTGGCACCCATACAACTTTTAATTGCGTCACTACACTGTTTTGGTATGAGGAATTCGATGGTCATATGTTCAAAGTGTAACTCTGGGAGGTAATGATATCAGGAGGTAGGCCTGTACGAAGTACTTAAGTCATGAAGGTAGTGTCCACACAAATGGGATTAGAACCTTATGAAGGAGATGTAGAGGCAGCCCTAGTCCCTTCAACCCTGTGAAGATGTAGAAGTTTGTGACTTGGAAGAGGGCCTCCACTGGCCCAAGCTGACACTCTGTCTGACTTCTGTTCTCCAATGCTGTGAGAAATAAACTTGTGTTGTTTATAAGCTACCCAACCTGGGGTGTTTTGTTATAGCAGTCCTAAAAAACCAAGACAAGGAAAATACTGAAAGGTTGTTCTTTTATGTTTAAGAACGATTTAAAAACTAAAGGAGGACACAATATATTCTGGACTACTTCCCTTTCTCTTAGGTAAAGCAGCAAAAATAAGTAGAAAATATATTTTACTTTCTTCTCTTTACAGGATATAGCTTTAAGGTAGTAGGTGGTCAGTTGATAGTTCTCATTGACCCTCATTCCCCCAACAGCTAATGGGTTGCTTGTGACTAGGGCTATAAAGGAGCAGTTCCTCCTGGCACATGCACAGACTTCTTCATCCCCTACCATAAAATATAGTATATTCACAGAGTTCAATTTCAAAAAATGTCAAAAGGCATATGGTGCTATGCTAGTTTTGCTATGACCTTGCCCAGCACTATGCCTCTCTTCCTCTCTCTCTCTCTTTCTTTTTCTCTCTCTCTCTCTCACACACACACATACGCACACACACACTTAGCCATAATTAGTTATTATTTTCTCATATGTTCTCGTGTTAATGCATCTATCAGAAACTATGAATATGTAGTCTTATTCCTCCTCTTTCTACAAAAAAGCAGCCCATAAAAACACTGTTTCACACATGACTTATTTTTTTGACGTTTAGCAGTATGTCAATACTAATGATCCTTCTGTATTTTTTAAATTGCTGTCAAATGCTTCACTCTAAATGTTCAATAACTTTTTAACCAGTCTCTTATTGAAGGACATGGGAGTTGTTTCCAACTTTTCACTTCAAGCAATACTGGCATGTATAATATTAAAATGGACTGATTTAATTGAAGGATAAATTTGCAATTTTAAATCAATAGGCATATATAGTATTGATAAAACTTGCAAAATGTCCTTACATCAGAGTTGTACCAATTTCAACTCTTATTTATGAAAAAATACTTTTTCTTACAAACAATAAAAAGTGTTATCAAACTCAGACCATTGACAATCTTAATATTTATTTAGTTGGTTTGATCATCTGCTTAAATTTATCAGTCACAGACTTTTTCATGACTTGAATGTCTATACTTTTGCCCATTTTTTTCACTATGTCATTGTTTTTTATTGGTTCCTAGTAGTTCTTCAAATATTAGGGAACTTAACATCTACCTATGATATTAGTTTCTCAGTTTGTCATTTCAATTTTATAGATTTTGGTGTTGTTAAATTTATTATGTTCTATAGTTTTATAAATTCTGGATTTTGAGTCCTAAATGTAAAGACCTCCACTGCAGTGCTAAAAAGGAATTCCTTTTCTTTCTTCTAAACTATACAGTAGTCATGATTTTATATGTCATTCTTGAATTCTCTTGAAATTTATCCTGATTTTACTAGATTGTTGTATCAGGTACAAATCTGTAGGTCGTTCACCATTTATTGAAGTTCTTATATTTTCTCTAATGATTTTAAATTCTATCTTTTCTTTTCCAAATATTGACAAATAATATGCTGAATATTCTTTTATTAAACTCATGTTGTAATTATAAATTAACTCAGAAGAAATCAATTATCTTTGATGTTAACTCTACAAACTAGCTTTTCTTTTTTCCCATATTTCTTGTTTGTCCTCTAGTAGTATTTAGGTTTTTTAATTGTTTATTTCTGTGCATTTCACCTTTTTATTTTTCAGGGTAAATGGGTGTTTACATTATATATTCATGATGTTTGTTGTTTTTCTTTTGTGTATTAATTTTGTGTATCATTTCTTTGCGAGGTAGTTTTGCAGTTGAGTCTTTTGAGTTTTCCAGGTATATAATTATATGCTGGGAAGAACAAATACTGTAACCAAGCTGCAGAGGAAAAACAATTGTGCTTTTTAAAATTTAATGAATGGAAATTCTTTCTGACAAATCTCACAAGGACAAATATGGTTATGCATGAACTCTTCAGTATTTTATATCAGACCAGTAATGTCTGGTGCCCCAAAACTATAGGATAATTTTAGGAGACACATTGGAGTGACTTCATTATTCTCTTAGTCTTGGTCATCATGATTGCAATTATGTCTTACATTTATGTAACACTTAAAATAAAATAACTAATACAAAATTATCTTTTTGTTACTGTTAGCACTATTATCAAAATTTCAAAAATATTTCCAGGATATCCTCTCATATTAGAGTGGAACTCTAGTACAAAATGGTAAAAGACCCAGTTGTATGCAATCAACTACCCATCAGATGTACAGTAGGATTTATATTTAAGTAGCTTAAGTGAACTGCTTTATATTTGTGATGGGCACAGCAAATCCTTCTTGCTGAAGTTACCAAACCCTCCTTACCTAACAATGATCTCCTTTGTTGATCCTCAGGGCATGGAGTCTCATCTGTTTAGATTGGCCTTTTATTTGACTTGCACTGACTTTGTTGCCAAGCTTGTTTTTTTTGTTGGCTATGTTAGCTCAAATATGTAGGTGAACTCAGCCACGTAGTGATGGGCATGTAATTTTAAAAAATAACATATATTGAACTTGATGAGAGAATGCAATTTTCCTTGGTAAACAAAGAGGCAAATATTTGACTTTTCAGAAATATTTTTCTGTCTTTTAGAGGTATTGTCACACTGTCTTTTGTTAGGAGACACAGATTTCTGGTTGCTGAATTTCTACCATTTCCCCCCATAAAAATAGCAGTCAAACTTAGATTAGACAGTGAAAACTTTACCTCAGTAAGAGCTTCCTAGGATATTAGTAAATTTAAATACTAATTTCTGTAATATTGCAGCTGTCACCCAAATCTTAGTACTGAGCTACTACTAGTCAATGTAACATGAAATTTGGTGTGAGTCTTCTCATTTAAGGTATATCACAATTCATATCACATTTCTGTAAGAAAAAAAATCAACATATTTATTGGGCAGTGTGTCATTGAATTGAAAAAATATGTTAAAGGAGCCAAAGATTGTGACACCTAGATTGTATATCTGTTGGCACTAAAGTTATGTGGGTCTAGTAATTTATCTTTAATGCTTTGTTTCTGATACCATTGAATGTCAATAATTTTACCTCCATTCTACAAAATTCTCTAAAGAAATTCAAGATATAGAAAACTTGTAATAGCTTAGAGAAATTTAATGTAACCTTTACTTTTCTTTGAGCTATTACTTTTGAAATAAAATAAGTGAAATTTCAGATGAAATAACATGAGGAGAAAAGAAAAAACCTATGTAAAAAATAAGAAAATTAAAAAGAAAAAATCTAAAAAAGAAAAAAATGCTTTAAACAAACAAAAGATAAAATGAAGAGTAAGGTACTTATTCTGTGCATGCTGAAAGGTGCTGGCAACTGGAAAACTCATCAATAGGAATTTTCTATTGACTCCAAGTGTGACTACTTATATAAATGCTCTTTTAAAATTGATTTATGTGATAGAGACCATTGAGAATATTACAAAGGGTCTTGTCTCATTGTATAGGCCTTCTGATTTAGTAACATGTTTGAAGATTCAGTATTAAAGCGATATTTAGGCTACCTTTTCTTTTATTCATGTGACTTTGAAAAGTTTCAGGTAGCTACTTGCAAATAGTTCCCAAGAATATATCTAGAATAAGGTATAACTTTCTCTTTTTTGGCATTATTTTTTAAACATAGAAGATTTCAAATGTACTGC
>PVHY01000251.1:230903-274164 GCA_004024945.1 Uropsilus gracilis
AAAAAAAAAAAAAAAAAAAAAAAAAAAAAAAAAAAAAAAAAAAAAAAAAAAAAAAAAAAATTGGCTAAGTGAACTCTCTAATAAAAAAGCTCCCAATTTATTCCTGGAAGTCTTTGGTTATTTCAGTCTTCAGTGCAAATTGATAGCAAGTCAAAAATACAAATTTAAACCATTTTCCCACCCTTCTGTATAGCTGGAATATGGGATAAATTCTCGGAAAGTGCAGAAATAGGGTTGAGGAGCTTAATTTTTTTCATTCCAACAGTTTTAAGTAAAGATTGCATATAAGACTATTTTATTCACACATCTTTTCATTATTTCTTTCTTATATTTGCCCTTTTCCTTACCTATTTGGCAAGATTTGGCTTTATGTTGTAGAATCTTTTTGCTGTCCTTGTACAGTTTTATCATAGTGACAGGCATCTTAACAGGGCAGAATGTCTACATGGACAATTGTGTTATTTACTTCTCCCACTGCCCCCACACAATTTCTTCCTGTAAACCTGGCTGCTTTGCCAATTTGTAGTATCTTCACTCAACCTGAGCTGCATCATTCCTTCAGTCAGACATGGATTGAACATTGTGCTTCTGTCTCAACTTTTTGGAAAGAAGAAAAGCTATAACCTTCCTGTTAATGCGGGAAGGTACTTTGAAATGACTTGTATGGTTCTTTCTCTGGTTAGAAGTCACAAGTGTGTTGACTTTCTTTTTGGCCATGACTGCTGAAGCAATGGTATGAAAGAGTAGAGAAGAGCTGGTTTTCAGAGAAGTTTGCTTATCTATGATCCCTTGGTCATCTTGAGGGTGCACTTCTGCATTTCCACTTTCTGTTCAGTCTTTTGTCTAGGCTACTCAGTGATTTTTTCTTCTAAAAGCTAGGATTTATAACTTTACACCCTTAGAATCCTCCTTAAGTATTTAGCTGCCCTTTTGAAAAACCAATGTTTGATTTCATCTTTATTACTGTTGGTGTGGGTTTTTGTTTTCACTGTTTTTAAATATTGAGGTATAATTGACATATAACCTTGGTTTCCAAAGTACAGCATGATTTGATTGAGTTTGGTGAGTTTAGTATAATAAATCTAGCTAGTACCTGTCACCACAAATTACAATTTTTTGTGTTTTCTTTTCTTGGTGCTGGTTGGTGATTTTTTTCCTTAAATTTAGAGGTATGTATTAGTGATATCAGAGAGAAAATGGATTGTGCAGTCACAAATGTTAAGGCCTAAACCTACATTCCCATATGAATTGATATTTTTTATTACTGAGACTATTCAATGGGCCAGGTGCAGTGCTCGCCTGTAATCCCAGCTACATGGGCAGCTGAGGCTAGGGATCACCTGAGTCCGCGGGTTTGGAACTATCCCAGGCAACATAGCTAGACCTAGTCTCTAAAAACAAAGAAATAAAAAACCCTAATTGTATAATATCTATTTTGTAATCAGTTATAATAAGATCAACCACACATGATCACCTCTGAAAATTCACTGAGATCACACTTTGCTATCCAGAGTTTAACATATGGTTGGCACTCTATACTTATGAGTTTCTTTTACATTTATTTGAGAACTTCTACATGCCTGTTTGATTCTGCAAAAGGATCTGTATTTCAAAAATCTTGAGGATTTCATTTCATTTGTTCATAAAAGGTATTGTGCACAGTCTATCAGGCATAGGTTTAAGAACTAGGACTATGTAGTGAATAAAACTCATATTATTTAGTAAATAGTAAATATATACAAGATTTTGCATTCTTATGGAAAGATAGACAATAAAATAAGTATGTGAAGTATATGTCAAATGCTGATAACCAGTCCAGAGATTTTGGCTGTATCTGGAGCAGGTAACAGAATATTTGAAGGTGGCCAGGGAGTTAATTGTCTGGATATCTCAAGATGAAGGGATTGCAGGTATATTATCTTGAGGTAAAAAGACCAGTGTTTCTGGAATAGAGGTGTGACCAGACTAATCACAGAGGACACATCACATGGGAGCGTGTGTGTTATATGTAGGGTTGCTTAAACTCTGAGGGCTGCTTAAACTTTGAGTGAAAGTGAAGTCAGTGGAGATGTTTGACAAAGGAATGACATGATCTAACTAAGATTTAAAAGAGAGCATTCTGGGCTCTCTGCTGAGAAAAAATTGCTAGAAAGACCAGGGCAGAGGCAAGGTTTCCCAATGAAGAAATTCTTGTGTTGAAATGCAGTGGTCAGAACCAGAGTGAAAGGTAGCTGGGGAAATAGTGAAAAGTGACTGAATATGGACATATTTTGAATATTGGTATGATTTCTTGGAGTTTTTTGTAATATATGAAAATAAAAGGATGAATGATAGGTGACTTCAAAGTTTTTGATCTAAGAAACTGGATTTGCTGATCACTGAGATGAAGACTGGAAAATAACACATTTGGAGTGGCAGTAAATAAGGAAATCAAAAATTTGGATTTGGATAAGTTACATTTGAAATTAAAATGCCTATTAGACTTAGAAATACTGACTAGGTTTATAAAGTCATGAGCCTGGTTAAGGACTACCAGGGAAAAATGTCTGTAGAGAATTGATAAGTCCTAAAACTCTATCATTATCAGGTGCTGGAGGTGAAGAGAACCTAGCTGATATAAAAATAAATTCTTTGTAGTGAAAATGTAATTTGAGGGAATACATTTGGAGAAAATTTATCTATATTCACCCAGCCTTCTAATTTAAACATTAAGAGAATATGGTACTTGTCTCCTTGAAATAACAACTATTGCATATCTTTTGCTTTAGAAGCACAGAACTCAGGGCAGGAAATGTCTAGAGAAAATAGACGAAGAAAAGTCATCTTCACATTGGAGACATACAATTCTCTTTAAAAAAATGTCTACTGCAAGCATTGGTAATTTTAGAAATAGAGCATAAATAAACCAAAGGGAGAAAAGTCAGGTAATGGACAGGGTTGGGATATGATGACCAATGTTTATAGGAAGAACCATGAGACTGATTTAGAAACATTTTAGTAAAAAGGCAAGGTTTGATCCAAGTTTAGAGGGATAAAAACACGGATTTGTGGAAAAGAAAGAATTTCAAAATTGAGAATGACCTATTAACCTTTAGATTAGTAGGACTAGTTTTTTGATGAGTGAGTCATTTCTTCCTTATTTTATCTCTCAGGTTCTGGAAACAAGTGACTCACTCAACTGGAACAATTGAGGAGATTTTAATGAAGGAACAATTTATAAAGGTATTGGCAACATTAAATCAGTAAGAGGCTTGGCTAGATTCTCTTTAGATTCAGGGAGCTGGGAAAGCATCTGTGGTTGTAACTGTAGGAGAGGACCAGATGACAGGAACTGTGGCCTTCAGTACATGAATGCAAGCACTGCCCTCCTGCAGTCTGGCATTGAGGGAGATGGGAATAAACACCCAACCTCAAAATCACCCCACATTCTCACATTCTATGGGAGCCTCTTATTAGTAGTATACAATAAGAAACAGTGGGCAGAAAGACCTGGTGATATGGTTCATACAAGTTAAGACACAGAGCAGCTGGAAAATTATGGAGAGTGGATTCAAGGAACACACTGAGAGTACCCATAAAATTTAATAATAAGGTTCTGTAAAATGTTATGATTGAGAGAATTTTAGTACCAGTAAGAACTTGATAAATTGAATAGTATACTCCTAGTCCTCCAATGATTAAAACAAAAATCATTCACATTTCCCCTCTTGTAAAAAAAAAAAAAAAGCATTATTTGTTTTGCAAAGTTTTGTCCAATTTTTTTGTTTGACATTTATGAAAACCTTTGCATACCTCTTCCCATTTGAGAAGAACTGCTTTTATCTTATATTTGCTTATTTATCTACCTATTTATTTATTTATTTAATTTTTTGAGACTAGGTCTCATTATTTTTGCCTGTGGAACTGCAGGCTCACGTTGCCTAGGGCACCACAGACTCAAGCAATCCCCAGCCTCAGCTTCCCAGGTAGCTGGGATTACAGGTGCACACCACCATGCCCAGCTATTTTTTTGGGACTAGGTCTTGCTATATGCCCCTGGCGGGACTCAAGCCACAATCCCTGCTCCCAACTGCGGCTTCCTAGGCTGCCACTTACAGGCATGCACCACCATGCCTGGCTGAAGAACTACTTTTAAGTAAGATATCAGATTTTAAGCTATCTATAATCTCACTTGACTGTCACACTGTGCGAATAGTTTATAAATCTTCTGTATTGGAACCCTAGCTTAACTTGTCCCCTTATTAATTGTAATTGATTTTCTCATCATTCCAAGTTAGGGAGTTAAATAGCCTTGTTCTAGTCACTATCCATGCTATAATTGATTCCTTTTCAGAGTTTGCTGCTATCCTCAGTATTTTCAACCATCCTTCTATGCCTCGAAAACCTTTCTTCTACAGTTATCTAGTGAGCATATTTAGGTCAACTATGTGAATAGAGTTAGAAGTATGAGGTAGAATATAAAGAAAACAAACACAAAATTAAAATATGTATAATAAATATGTGGAAAGTTATCTTGATCATGATCTTAGAATAAATTGCACATTCTTTGCAAATATTTATTACTTTCTCTAGTGTACAGGTAACTTTTGTCCAGAACTGCTCACTCACTGTTCCCAAATATAGGCTTTCTTCTTTCTATAGAAATAGAATTTTCAACAATTAGCTGAACCCATCACTACCAGAATAAAGACTATATTCCCAACTATTCTTGAAGATATGTTGGGTTAATTATTTTAGGACCTAAGCAATGGTATGTGAGCACAATACAACCACAGTGTAAATCAGCAGTGGTGAGAGCTGCAAAAGTAGGGAATGAAACCACATCTTGAGGATGACAGAAGAATAAAGTAGAAATTGTGTAAGTCTTAAGACAATGGAGCTGCCAAATGAACCCTGAATGACTTTTGCTCCAACTCTTATATGAGAAAGATATCAATGTCTGTTTGTTTAAGCTACTTTTTTTAATTCTTCATGAGAGCAGCCAGAATTGTGTCCCAAATTACTCATGATTCCTCTAATAGAAGTCAATGTCTAAAAGTACAATAGTAGTTGTGTTTTATTATCTGTTGATGAAAAACATATATAATGACTAAAAGGCATTCTAAATGAAGATTTTAAATGCCTTTTTTTTCAATTGAATTAGCAGTTACATACATTTGAAAAACAATAATATTTACCAAGGTGAGGTATATTACTTATTTACTCTTGACAGTGATAGTGTTTGACTGGCATGTGGATTTAACAAACCCATCCCCCAAATTACTTTTTGAAGTTCATGAACTTAGATCTTAGAGTTAAACATGAAAACAAACATTCAAAGATTCAACTTGGAATAATCAAATAGAATCTGAAGTGCCGATCAACTATAAATCTGTTTTCTATGTGTAGGTAAATGACAAGAATAAAAGTCCATAACCCAGTATTTATAATGGACACTGTGAGAACCTGCCCAATATCACTTTGCTAATTTCCCACTGAAAAGCACCCACCCTTCTAGGGAGTAACTAGTTGAATAGAGTCTCCCCAAATTCATTTCCACTTAGAATCTGTGAAAGTGAGCTTATTTAAAAATAGGACCTTTTGCAGCTATCATCAAGGTCATGTTGGGTTAAAGTGAACCTAGTTCAGTGACTAATGTCTTTGTAAAAACAAGGAAATTTAGACATAGATATGTAGATTGACATATAAAGATAGAGGCAGAGATTAGAGTTATGTTTCCACAAACCAAGAATGCCGGAAGCTGCTAGTAACCACCAGAAACAAGAAGAAGCAAGGCTTCTTCTTTAGAGTTTTTGGTGGGAGGATGGTTCAGTAAAATCCTTGGTTTTGAACTTGTGCCACTAAAATGATGGCAACATAAATTTCTGTTGTTTTAAGACACGTAGTTTGCTGTGCTTTGTTACGGCAACCTTGGGATACTATATAGAGGGATTGATATTGCTCTCGAATGAAGGTGACATAATATCTAGATTGTTTAATGAGCAATATGTGAGTCAATTAAGAAGAAATGCCCAGAGCTCTCTTTGTTAGAGCAGGATCAAAATGGATTGTTGCTCTGTTGAAGTTAACTTTTTATTGCTGGATGAAGAGAAGTCAGAGGGATTCAAGACTGTATTGCTGATACAGTGAGGAATGGTTGGGGGACCTCCAAGCATTGGCAACTTATGAAGTTGGAGAGGCATTTCAATGTTAAAAACCTATGGAGGACTAACAGTCCTGGTTGTCCTGGTTGACCTAAATCAATTCATCATTCTTTTTTGTCATTACAGATGGGTGTTTTTTAGAGCAATCCAAATTGGGCCAATCAGAATGAAGCTCAGTACTTTTATTTCTTGGATGGAGAAGAGCATACCCTCTCTTTGGAGATGTGAATGAAAAGGAACTGAACCCTGATGCTGTTAGCTAAACATTTGCAATCTGCAAAGAAGCTAGCCTATAGGCGTGCCCAACAACCACCCAAGAGAAGAGGTGAGAGAGCAGCAGCCAAATCATCTCGAACTCCGATCATTTGCACCTAAGTTAAGTCACTCTCATTTGCTGGATTCTTAGCTACACATGCAAATAAATTTTCTTAATTGTTGGGTTTTTGATTCTTTGTGATACATCCTAACTTTCTTGATAGACATTTACATCCTCTTTGAAACATTTTATTTTGATGTCTACTAGTGTAATTATTTTATAATTAACTTTTACCTTTGTGTTCTATTAATAATGAGACACCAGTTAAGTTTCAAGGAAATAGGACTTTGTGGGAAAATGGTTGTCATTGATTTTAGATTAAATGCCTATTGTAGAACACAATTCAAAAGCAAATCGACACATGCCCCCCCCCCCCCACACACACACACAGACATCCTGGAGTTCTATCCTCTCTCCCTCACCTTTACTGCACAATTTGCCATACAAAATAAGAACTAATTTGTACTATGGACCCAACTGATTGGCAAAATAATGGTATAGACATAGGAGAAAGGCTGTAATCTATGGGGAATAGTACAAAAATAAAGGAGAACATTAACTCCAAGAGATACGGCTTTTTGAATGAAATGCTCTTCTGCACTAATAATTTCAAAATAAATTAAATGGTAGTGCAAGGGCAAATTTCAATACAAAACTACCATACGGTTGGAGAAACGGATGAATATAAGGAGTCAGGAGAAAATTATGAAGTATAAAATCCTTCTCCTGTTTCGGCTTTCAAAGCAAATCTTTTTTTTTTTTTTTTTTTTCTGCAGTTCTGGGGACCATTTCAAAAATAGGGCTAAGAAAGAGGCAAAAACAACATAACAGTGTTCTCTTGGTTCCTAAAAATGAAATATCTGAGCTGACTCAATTGAGTTAGATTATCTTGAATTACTGTTCATCTATATGCATACTGAATTTGAAGCTTCTGCTTTATAGTCTTTAGTATAAAGATAGTAGTTACTTGCTATATATTGATAGCAATAAATATTAGAAAATGCAATTCCAGATTTACCTAACATTTAAAGTCACATTTGATTGATTTTGAAATTAGTATAATGCTTTCAACAATAAGAAAAAAGAATTTTCAAAAAAGGAACTGTAAAAATGTTAAAGTATATTTTCCCAGTCTGCAATTCTTGCTAAATCACTGGTGTCTGAAGAATACAGAACTGAGATTTTATCAATATATGCAGTACCACACATTTCCTATTTTAGTTGCTAATTAGTATTCAGGTGTGCAGTGGAACACATGAAATTAAATGCTAATGCTGCTTCATTTGTGATTTAACATGTACAAGTTGTTACTAGATGCAGTATTACCCTGTCTGTGTACATGTGTAATTGTTTTTTTTTTTTCCCTAATCATTACGTATTCATTTGATTCCATCCTCTAAGGGCATGATATGACAAATCAACTTGGTTTGAAAAAAGACATTATATTCTATATTTCAGAAGTGAAAATAATAAATATCTAGGAGCCATTTTGTTAAAGGTTTTAATTATTGAGGATTTAGTTTATGGGATTCACTGATGCAAACTTTTAGTTTTTTTCCTATATTTTGTTTTATATAATTTGTGATTAATAGCTACATAAAATTGTGATCTGTCTAATGGAAGTAGTTTTATAAATATTGCAAGCCATTTTATGTTCTTCAATCTGTACTTCCCTTATCAAGTATTTTTATGTTAAAAAATTTCAAGTTAATGTGTGAGGAAGTAACTAGCTACTTTAGTTAGTTAGATTTCTCTTCCTTGAAGAAAATTACTATAATGGTTACTTTTGCTAAAATGCAATTACTGTCACGGTAACAATCAATCATATTTTTATATAAGAAACTTTAACAACTTTTGAATGCATTAAGAAAAGTAAATGAAAAAGACTCAGTGTGAAAAAAGACTAGACACCCAAATCCCTCTACCCTGACATCTGATGTGAAAAAAGCTCAGTTGCCTTTCCTGTGATCTGTTTTAATGTCTTATCTAAGATCACTGTGAAAGTTTTATAGTAGTAAGCAAGTTTCTTAGAACATCATTAAAAAATGCTACATATATTCAGCAACTAGTAGGTATTGTTTCCAGAGAATAGTTCATTCCTGATCTGTAGAAATTGTTGTCTTTAAGTTTTGCTAGTTCATCCAAAACAGATCATTTGAAAAAGTTTAACATTGTTATACTCTTACAGATGACAATATGGCCACATAAAAAGTGAAGGTTAGAAAACATGAACGATATCAGTTCTTAACTTTAATACAGAGACCATTAAGTTGAGATAAGAAAATGTTGTCTCAAAATATTGTTCAGTCACATGGAAATGGTATACTTCCTTGAAAGCATCTGTAATAAACTCATAAGAATATTTATTTTAAATATTTATTTAAAATAAATATAAAATATTTATTTTAAACTATTGTTTAATAAACTCATAAAGGGAGAATATTAACCATAAAAAGAGATTCCTGTTACTCAAATTACTATACTCCTCATTTAGTACTGGGAATATAGAAACAGATGAGTTGGTCCATATGTATATAAATTTTTGACAGAATGAATATATTTAACTGGAAGCATTGATCAAAATAGCTCAAAGAATAGTATATCATAGGTAAAATAAGCTATTTTATATAGTTTTTATAAAACACAAAACTTAATCTTGGTTAGCAAAAACAAGCATAGCTCTATCTTTCTTAGTTCATCCCTGTGCTGTCCTCCCATGATGCCTGTTTTTCCTGTTTTCCTGTTATATTTTTAATGGTTTCTCTATGCAATTAGTTTTCCAAATTGGATACATAAGAGATATTTTGATTCCTCCTTCTTATCTCTCTTTCATTCAATCCATTACTGATAATTTCCATTTGAATTTTGCAAAGTCTCTGTATATTTCCATTTTAGTTTAGGCTGCATTAGTCTTCTCTATAAGGTCCATAAGGCATCAGTGCAATAATTCTCTCTCCTGTATCATGCAACCTTCCTCTAGCTCTAGAATTATCTATCCAAACACCATGGCATGACATTCTATTTATGTACAATTTCATCTGGTGTCACCCCTCTGTTGGCTTCTTGAACATTCAATTCCTTCCCACTGACCCCTATTCTGTCAGGTGATCCACAAAGTCCTTTAATATTGGGTTGTGCTTTTTGATCCAGGATTTCCTAGGGGTTCTGACTATGAAATTACCATTTTTTCTCTTCATCAAGACCCATATTATAGAAGCTTTCTTTGATACCCCCAGGTAAAATTAAGTGTATGTTTCTCTGTGCTCTCTTAGATGTCTGGACATTAGTGGTTTGTAGCACAACCTGTATTTCTTGAACTTTTCTTTGCTATATTGTGAACTTCTGTAGGCAAGGACTTGGCTTATTCTCCCGGCCTCTGGCTTATCCTTAGTGCTTAACCCAATGCATGGCAATAGTGAAGAATTGAAGGAATGATAAATCCTTTAGTACAAATATGTATGAGACAATTGCAGTGTTATTACTTATGGATAAACATTCTTACTGGAAAATAAAGTCATTAAGTAAAAAGAATAATTTTGAGTCATGTTATAAAAGTTGGGTTTTACTACTTTATCTGAAAGTAAAAACTATTACAATTAGAGGTCATTCTTCATTATTAAGAAGCTTTTTCATTCTATGAATTTTATTTGTTAATAAAATATCCCAAGCAAACTAGTACAGGAAATCTGCTTGACATTAGATTTCTTTATTTTTCTCAAAGGTAAAGGTTTATCTGGTGGCAATTTTATTTATAGGAAATTTCCCCCATCAGCATTGCTAGAGTCCCTTTGTCCTTCCCTTCCCTTCCTTCCTCTTAACCTCAAAGTCCCCAGTGTTTATTATTAGCCACTAGTTTTTTTTTAAAGGATTTTATGTTATCATATTATCTGCTATGTAAATGTCCCATATTTATTTTTGTTGTTCTGACTTTTCTGCTGCATATAAGTCTCTAAAAGTCCCTCCATTTTGTGGAAAATGACTGCATTTTATCTTTTCTTATGTTATAAAATACTCCATGGTGTGGATAAACCACATCTTCTTAATCTAATTATTCATCCACGGACACAAGCTGCTTCCATGCCCTAACCATTGTAAATGATGCTGCAATGAGCATTGTGGAACATATGTTTTTTGCTTTCTTTGTTGAAGGCTTCATATCCTGTGGATCTATGCCCAAGAGTGGGACTGCTGGATTCTTACAGCATTTCCATTTTTAGTATTTTAAGGTAAATTCAGTTTGCTTTCGGTAAGTTATTCCAGTTCACATTGTCACTGATAGTGGAGCAGGGATCCTTTTTCTCCGCATTCTCATGTAATTAGAGGAAGTAATTACTTCTTTATAACGCCATCCTTTCATAACACTTATTATTGGGGGGGGTTAATATGTGCCATTCTTTGCGATTGTATCTCATTTTAATTTGCATCACTCATATTAGGAGTGATAACACTTTTTTATATGTTTGTTTGCCTTCTGGATATCCTTTTTGGTGACCTATCTGTTTAAATCTGCTGCCATTTATTAATTGAGTTTTTAATTGTTGAATTGGATGAGTTTTTATGTATTTTGGGTAGTAATCACTTATCAGCTACAGATTATATAATATTTCTTCCCATTCAATTGAGTATCTGTTTTGTATTTGTTTTTGCTGTATAGAAGCTTTTTAATTTGAGGTAATCCCAATTGCTTATTTTTGTTTTTAATTCCTTTGCCATAGGGGTTGATTCATCAAAAATATCTTTGTGTTGATGTCATGGAATGTATCATCAATATTATCTATGTATTTTATTTTTGCAGGTCTTATACCTAAATCTGTAATCCCTTTGGAGTTTATTTTTGTGCATGGTGTTGTGAATAATTTAACTTTATTCATTTAGGTTTGACTTTCCAATACTCCTAGCAGCATTTATTCAAGAGATTATCATTCCCCCATTTTATGGTGAAGGAAGCTTTATCATAGATTAGGTGTTGGTTGTGCATGGATTTATTTCTGGGTTTTTATTAATTTGGAGTCATTCACTAAGTATGTATAAGTGTGTGTGTGTGTGTGTGTGTGTGTACACAGACTGGGTGAGAAAGGGCTCCTTTACTTTTTGCATCTCACTATACACCTCACCATGGTGAAACTTTCTGGAACCTTGGTAGTGGGTGTGGTGTGATGGCATACATCCAAAGAGGTATCAACCTGTACCTCTGAATAACCTTCAGTGCTATAAATCAATGTTACCTCATTAAAACACACACACACACACACACACACACACACACACAAGAGGCATGCTTGGAAACACTGGCCCTTTTGTTTTCTGACACAGAAAGAGTTCATTTGAAGTAGGAAAACATAAACCTCACACACAATGAGAAGAGATTAGTGTATTTGGGAGATGTGGAGTAAACCCTAGTGATACAGCTTGCATTCCTGAATGTAGTCTTGCCTATAGTGAAAGCATCATTTTTCCCCCTGGATATGTGAGTAAATAATGCCCTTTTTTGCTTAAGCTCATATGAGTTCTAGCAACTAAAATAGTATACACCACAGCAACATTATGCTGAGAAAAACTAAATGTTATAGCTCTTTAAGTATGAAATGTCAGGACTAAATAAACAAAACGTATTCATGATCTGTCATCACCCTTAAAAGGGGGGGGGGGGTAATTCCAAAATGTTAAGTGAAAAGTAGCATGGGAGTAAGTTTTTCAACAAGAGCTCTCTGACTTCTCTTATTTTCTACTCTTCAAGCCCTTGAATGATTTTTTACCAATCATGTTACTTAATATTGTCTGTTTTTTTGTTTGTTTGTTTTGTTTTTGAGACTAGGTCTCGTTATGTTGCCCAGGGTACTGCAGACTCAATTTACCCAGGGTACTGCCGACTTAAGTGATCCGCAGCTTCAGTCTCCCAGCTAGCTAGGATTACAGGTGCCTGCCACGGTGCCCAGATGCTTTTTTGAGACCAGGTCTTGCTGTGTTACCCGGGTAGTCTTGAACCCGCAAACTCAAGCGATCCCAAGCCTCTTGCCGTCCAGCGCTTGGACAACAGGCGCACGTCATCACTTCTGGCATTTGTCTTATTTTAAATTCAACTTGTAGTTAATTCACAGACAGTTAATTCTGTCTCTACCAAGGTTTATATCTCAGATTGGCATTGCTAACATGATGTGGGGAATTATCAAAATCTCCTCAAATTCTCTTCCTGGAAGATTCCAGATTATTTGATTATATGGTTTTCTTAGAGAACTTCGTGCATGACTTGACGGTGAAAAGCATGCATTTCGAGTGTGGTTTGCTGTGGGGCAGGAACCACCAGAGTTTATGCATGCTATTGTGTACCTGCTGTTAGCAAATGGCAGCTTCTGAACATCCAACCCCTCCTCCCATCATACTCTTTTTGTTTCTGAGAATCTTGGGGCAGAGGCAGGCTCAGCTCTCTGGTAAAGGATGTTGGCTCATCATGCAAATTACCCAAATCATGGAGACTAGAGGCTATCAATCCTGAATAACCTTGAATTTTTTCCCACAGGTTCTAGCTTTCTCTCTTTTGCCTCAACTTCAAGTCCATTTGCCCTTCCTAGTGCTGATGCTCTGACCAGACCCAGTGACCACAGAAACCCATGCTCTTATTCAGGCAGATTCTATAATTACAAATTTCTTGTTCTCTGTTACTCATTGGTTCTGCTTGCCTGATCAAACCCTGGTAGGTGACCTAATATTTTTTATTCACTTCTGAAGTCATACAAGAATTTATTAGAGAGAAACACCTCATCAGAGGTAGATACCTCTGAGGAAGTTTAGGCTTTATACTCAATCTTTACATTCTACCTTTGCCATTTGTGTGATTTTTGACCAAGTTATTTGATCTCTTGATGCTTTCATTTATTTAGTTATCAAAATGGGGAAGGGTATATCTGTCAGTGGGACTGCTATTATATTCATAAAGAAATTACATTTCTTTTGCTACCAGCTGATGTTCATTACTGTAGTCCCAACACTTAGCTCAAAAATTGCCACAGTGTCCCTCCAAATTCTTTTCTAATTGAATAATAAAAAAGTATGTTAATCTCCTTCCTTATCATTTGTTTGAGGAGTATGGTAAGTTTTTGCTCAGATAATATTTATTTATTAACTTTTGTGTAATAAGTAGTATTTTTTATTGAGTACATATATTTTTACATCATTTTATACCCTGAGGTTCTCCCACTACCCTGTCACCCATGAACTGCCATTCAAATCTCCTGTGCCCATCCCTCCTCCAGCCTCCCTCTCCTTTGCATTATGCTTTACTTCTGCTGTCAATTTGTTAGCATTAACTAACCTAACAAACTAGCTAGCTCAATAAATTTTTGTCTGTTTTCCTTATATACTGAGATCATCCAGCATTTCTTTTTCTCTTTCTGATTTATTTCCACTAGCATGATTTCTTCTAGCTCCATCCATGTTATCACAAACATGCATCATGTCACATCATGCATCACATTTGTCTTTTTTGATTGATGAATAATATTCCATTGTGTAAATATACTACATCTTTCTGATCCATTCAGAAATGAACAACGGGCTCAGACAATATTTAGTTTTCCCCCAGAAACACTTCCAGTGGGGAAGTATACTTCCCTGTCCCATTGATATTGAACCCGAACCTATGACTTTCCTTAGTCAATGGTATTTACAAATGTTAGCAGATTTTACACGAGCTTCTGTACTAGCAATTGTTTTCCTGTTCTTCTGTCTCTACAAATGTTTCTACCTCAGGTATCCATTGCTTCTTCAAGGTTGACCTCTGCATGAGACTAGTGAAATAGAACAGTTCTGGTCTAGTCTGAAGTAGACTCTTTAACTAACCCATTGACAGAGGACAAAGAATTGGTTCTTACATTTTTACAACTTGAGTATTGGGGTGGTTTTTGTGTAATTATCATTGATACAATGGGGTTTAGTTGTAAAGATAGAATTTATATTTGCAGACTTAGCATGCAAAATAACTTTAAAACTCAGTTGATTTGGTCTATGTGCCTATTATTAAAGAGATATATTTGAATGATAGCTTAAGACTCTCTTTGGACAGATTAATCTTTGTACACTAATAGTTTATATATACCGATTCTGGTCATAGTCTTGGTATGGCTGTAAGATGCATTCAAAGAGCATGGTACTTGATAGCCCTTCTCAAAAAGTACATTAATATGTCCTTAAGAAAGAGTGGAAATTTAAAAAACAAAACAAGCAAACAAAAAAACACCTCAGAGCCTTGTAACTGGCACAGTATAGGATCATTGTGTTGCTTCTCATTTGGGCATGGTTTACATCACTTTGGAGCTAAGACCTTGGAGAAAAAAAGCCCTCAATTTTATTTTGTGGATTTTAATAGCTGCCATCTACTGGAATTGTGAAAATTAAATGAGAGCATGCATACAAAGCTTTTAGCACACTGTCTGGCAGGCACATAATAACTGCTCAATAGAATTTAGTTTTGTTATGATTGTTATTCTTGTGAATGACAGGGTGCTTACCAAGCTAATTCTGCCACTCTAAGCGATGGTAAAATTGCAGATCATTTCAGTTTGCCTTTACGATAAAACTGTAAGTCTCACAGTAAGAATAATTCTTTAAAAAAGAGAAATACTGGGCAATCTCACCTATATGTGGGGTATAAGGAAAACAAACAAACAAAAGGAAAGTAAAACTTAAAACTAATTGTCAGCAGAACTGAGGCATAGATAAGAGAGGGGAAGGGAGGATGAAATTGGGGGAGAGATGGGCAAAAGAGATTATGATGATGGTTCACAGGTGACAAGGTGGTGGGAGGAACTTGAGGTAGACAACAATGTAAAATGTGTGTGTGTGTGTGTGTGTGTGTGTATACAATCAATTTTTTTTTTTTAAAGACTAATTCTTTAAGAGGATACTCTAGGATCCCAGGGAAAATAATGTTTATCATATTTTGTTAAGACTATTTTATGGAGTCTATTGGATCAGATTTTGGATTGTCCTTCTTTGGGCTAAAGAATCTAGATATTTTTAGTTATCTTTATTGTTCACTCATGAGTCATCTACTTATTTTTCACTTTTCACTTATTTTAGGGAAGGTTTGATGTAAGTCAATCACATAAGGTAGTGAACACTTTTCTTATTTTATTTTATTTATTCTGCACTATTCATTTTCCAATCCATCTTTTGCTATTTTAGCCAATGATTTGGTAAGTGGCACTGACATTATTCTCAGCACTGGACTGGTCTTGAGTGGCTTTTCAATATCATAACTGTGGTCCTCCTGATTGGCTCAGGGTTAGACATGTCATCTAACCTGGACCACGGTGACCTTGAACCAAAATTTTGTAGTCATTGGAATCTTTCTTTTCTTGACTGGTATGAGACTGAGGTTTGTAACTGCTATAGATGGTGCTACCAAGGCCCAAACAAGTAGAGTTGGTAGATAAAATCAATGGGAAGAAAGGTAAGATGTGGGAGACAGAGGCAATCTGGTTCATGGGTAAGTTGCTAAGTTCAGTTTCACTTAAAGGCACAACTGCCTGTGGATTTCAGTTCCTTAAGTATTGTTTAAGGCAGTTTGAGTTGAATTTGTGTTATCTGAAAATAAAGAGTATTATATCTTCATGTCATGTCCTCATTTCTATACCCTGTGAAAGGCCCAGGTTATCAATAATGGTGATGGTAATAAGGTTTTCTGTATTTGTTTTGCAAATGAGAGTCTTGGTCTAGCACTGACTACCTATTTTTCACAATTCTTTTTTTCCCTTTTGACTTGAGGTGTGTAACCAAACAGAGATTCTTTCTTTACTCTTTCCTTAAATATATATGTGTATATATTTCTTTAAATATATATGTATATATATTTCTTTAAATATGTATATTATATATGTATAGTGAGACATAATATTATATGTCAGATGAGAAAAATAAGACAAAAATTCCTTATGTATGTGTATTTGTCCCCACACATATATAGTGCATACACACTTCTCTAAATAGTATCAACTATGTTTATATGCATAAGAAGATATTGTTTTCATCATAAAAATTAAACTAAAAATGCTTCTTTCTACCTTGGCATATAAGATATCCTTCATATAAGATATCCTTTTCAGACATGGTACACCTCTTTGTCTACATGGTCTTTGTAATACTGAAGTTATGTTCATTTCTCACACAATCATTTCACTTAACAACTAGATTGTGATCAAACATTACAGCACATTAATTCTCTAGTGAGACAAGTTAGAATATAGTGTGCTCTGCTGTTTTGTCACATTTTTCTTTTTTATTCTAACTTTCTTTTAACATCACCAAATTTGGTGCTTTTATCAAAATGATTGACTCCTAAATGAGATTTGTTTGATGATTAGTTTCCATATCTTGAGTTAGAGAGTTTTGTTTAAGATTTATAAGATCTTTTGAGTGACTTTATCTCCACTGACCTTTCATAACACATATATTAGATACAAGGTTTCTCATTTCTGAAGTTGTAGCTTAGAAATAAAGAGAAAGTGAATGAAAAACTTTCCATTCTTGAATGAAAGTGTAAAATGTCTTAATGATGTTCTCTGCACTCTCTAATCATTACTAAATTGTATTATTCCTATCTTGACATATTCCTTTAAAATAGTTGTCTTTCTGACAAAACAAAGGAAATGAGTTATTTGAAGTAGAAGGCTAATAAAGCTGACATTAATTTAATACAAATTTTGAAATGTCATCAACATAGTTGATTTGTAAGCTCCATGCCTAATTTTGTTGTTTTTAACTATCATGAGAGTGTGTTTACACTTTCAGGAGTATAGATGAAGTGATAAGATTATTTACAGTTGGGGAAAAAAACAAAAAGGTAAAACATACTTGTCTTCCTAGTGAGTGATATCACAGCTGAAATGTTTTGAATTATTTTCTACTGTCTCATCATACAAAATGCCCCTTTGAGGGGATAGGGAATGAGGGTGGCAGTGAGGTTGTAGGGGGATAAGGTGTTGTGATAAGAAAAAATACAAGAAAAGTGGAAAATAGTCTTGGAGATTTCTTTTGTTTTAGTTCAATAAGCGGATAAGGATTTTATAGATTTTAAAAGCTGATGATATAAATGGAAACTCTGTTATGTTATATTGGAGTCAGAGATAGTTATACTAAGTATTTAGGTTTTTATCTGCATTTTAGTGATGGTGAAATATTCATGGCCATTACTTGTACTAAAGTCTAAATCCAGTCCACAGTAAAATGTAACAAATGATTGCAGTATGATGCTATACTTTGAATCAACCTAGATGCTAATTCATGGTTTTTGTACATAAAATCATAATAAATGAACAGTTTCTTCTCTATCAAAATTTTTACACTAATATGGTAAGTTATAGGTAAGATGCTGGAAAAACTGAAGTTTTTTTCTTTTTCCTTGTTGAAGATTCAAAGCAGAAATTCTGTAGACACTGTGTGCATGAAGAATACTTATCAAATAGCCACTGAATTTACCATATTTGAGATAATATATGTTGACCAAGGTTAGTTAGATTTGATATCTTCCCGGTATAAGTGCTTTGTTTTACTTCATCTTAATTTGTAGCACACACACACACACACACACACACACACACACACACACACACACACATACTCTTTAAATACATACATATATATATATATAAAGAGAGAGAGAGAAATATTTTACATATGGTATTTTTCCCCCATTCAGTGTTAAGTTTAACAGTTGTTTTAGAAGTCATTAATAAACAAATTGACAAATTCAAAATTCAAAAATTTAACTGTGGTTAGTGTCAGAATATTTTTAATATATGTGCATTTAAAATAATCATCAAGCACTAAAATTCATCTTGAAAATATAAAAATCAATCATTAATTTCCCCAGATATTATATGGTGCCAAGCTTCAGTTCATTTTTTAAATATTTCAATTAAGAGTGCTTAAGATCTAAATGGTCTGGGCAGAGTTAACCCTAATAATTGACCATTGGCCTTTAATTTAAAATCTCTTTTTTAAAAATTCATTCTCTGTTGTGAATGTAATAGTATACTATGGAGTTTAAGAACATGGACTCTGTCATTAAGTTGTTTGGTTAAGTTCCCTATGTAGCTATCTATCTGAACTTGCTCCCATTATTTTACTTCTCTGATTTTTCATCTGTGAAATAGGGATAATTGTCTATTTCAGGATCAAGTTATTGCCAGTTTTAAATGAGCTGATAAATGTACACCACTTAAAATTATGCTTGGCATAGAGTAAACCAGATAAATGTTAGCTGTTTTGATGATTTTTTAAAATCAAGGATTGATTTAGAATCTATGCAATTATATAATTTGATTATGCCTTAAATTGTAACATGTCATACCAAATATACAGTAAAAGTCTCAAGATCTATTTTATTCTATTTTATATCTATTTTTATTCTATTTATTCTATTTATATCTAATCAATACCTTCAATAAGAGTTTGTATTGCATTATGGAAAGAATGCAATTAATTAGTTAAAATGCAGTTTTCTTCATCTGTGACATTAATATTCTGATGAACTCAAAATAAAGTATTTAATATACATGTTACAGGAAGCATGTAAGTCTATTATAACTTTCTCGTTCCCAGGTTGCTTGTGATGTTTAATTAGTTAGCATTTGAAAAGCGCTTTGTGGATTAAAAGTGCTACATAAGTGCTAAATCTTCATTGTCGGTAACAAAAGATCAAATCTGAAAGAACACATCAAGCATATTTTACAAAGGAATCATATTTTATTGTAATCTTTGCTTTTCAACTTTATAGAAAACTGTCATTAAAGTTCATTCTCCTAAGAGATGAAAGCAGAGCATTTTCACTGGAAATCTCAATATAGTTAACCAGTGATAAATGGTGGGACTTTGACTAAGCCACCCTAAACTAATTACTTTGACTTTTATTATTGCTGAAGTGAAGGTAGTCATACTTAACCCCTATCTAGTTAATGCAGACATGAAAATAAATACTTGTGCAAAGAAACTTAGCTTGAACTTTTTGGAGGACACTGACATTTATAAGTGTTATGATTATTGTTTAGTGACACCACGTTCCCCATCTATTTGGGACAAGGGTATTGAATGTGCAAAGAGTTGTTGTTCATAGCTCATACTGCAGAGTCAGGAAATCTCTGTCATCCCATAATGAGAGCACATGGTCAAGCAAAACAAACTGTAAGGTTCAGAGATGAAAATACCCCTCAAGACCACATAGTCCAATACTCTGTTCTCTAGACACAAGTAAAATCCTCTTTAAAAATCAAACTATAATTGTATACTTTAAATGGATAAAATGTATGGTGTGATATGATAAAGCAAAAAAAATATATGGTGTGATATGATAAAGCAAAAAATTTTTTTTGAAAAAAGCTTGTAAGAGCGCGCATGTCACACACACACACACACACACACACACATACACACACACAGATCTGCTTCTTTGCCCATTCTCTAAACTGAGTGGCAAACCTACTTCACTGACCCTGTTCTCATTCCATTTGTGGTCTTTGATGGATTGTGGAGTGCAGTGATGTTGGTCAGATAAGGACTCCAGATGATCTTTCTTAAGAGCTAATGGCAAGCCATGAAGTTTTTTAGGTTTTTCTTTTTCAGATGACATTAACTTTTCAGAGGTTCTGAGAAGGTCTCATTGGCCCATCAAACTTTTTCCTTTTTATATTCTTTCCTAGCTCACTTTCTGACCCAGCTGCTAGCTGTTGTTGGTTTATGATATTTCACCTGGGTACTAATCCTTTTTAGCTCAATGGCTCTCAATTAGGAATTTTTTCATTGGGTCATTTGGAAATGAAAGGAGACATTTTGTATTATTACAGTTAGTTGGAATAGGGAACAGAGATGATTATAAATATCCTGCAGAGCAGTCATCCTGCAGAGCAAAGATTTATCTTACTCAAATGGACAGTGTTGATTGAGGTGAGAGGAAATGACAGTCTAGCTTATGATTGATTTTTCTAACTATATAAACACTGCGATTGTCAATATCTGAATACCCTTGAATTCCATATTCATTGACTGTTAAGACATGGTGGAAAAAGGATAAGTACATGGATTTACTAGAAATGATGCTCTCATGGAGACACATGGGAAGCCAAGAGTTTCTGGCAGATGTTGTTGACTGACTTACCTACAGCAATTTCCTGACCCTTTTCTCTTGTCTCCTTTCACAAAGAGGTTAAAAAGTTACATTTCCATCTTTTCATGTTGATGAGTGGACATGTGATAAAATGTTGTTCAATGATGTAATTAAAGGCATGTCTAGGGTTGGAATAGGGGTTTCTGATTAATGGGATCAGTCTTGCTCTCCTGGTAAAAGAGATGGAACTGTTGTTCATCCTCTATTTTCTCCCCTTTATATGGAAATGATGTCCAAGTTATCCTTCAACATAAGATGAATATTGTGGCAAGGAAAAGCTAAATACATTGAATGGGGTGAAGCAAAAGAATAGAAAGAACCTGAACCTCACTACAAACTTGAGCAGTCAACCCAATCTTGGCAACTGCTACCCTTGATCTTGTTATGTGAGAAAAGAAAACTCTTGGTGAGAGTCAGTTAGTTAGGTTTTCTATTTCTTGTAGCTGCATACACTCCTAATAGTAAAGAAGCAAAAGAAAATTGCTTATGTAGGCATAATTTTGCATATGTTTGCTCCTGTTACTTTCCAGGATATTCTACTAATCAGGATTATTCCACTCTGCCTCAAAGAGTAACAAGCCTTACAAGGTTCTCCTTTAATTTCACATTTATTGAGCATCTGCTACCTGAAAAGCAATACAGTGGAAATAAAAATGACTCATATAGAATTCTTATCTGTGAGTTTTAATTTTAAGACAAATAGAGAGACAGATAATGTCAATAAATTATTTTGATCTACTGTATATTAGAACACTTACTATCATCAATTTGGAACAGATAGAATATGGTTTGAAAGTGGGAGCATTTGGAAAAAGAAAGGCCAGGAGATTACTGCAATCATTTAGGAGAGGACAACATCCACAACATGAGAGATGCGATTACCTAGTGACTGAATATAAGATGTAAGGGAGGGTTTCTGAATTTTCAAGGCCACTCCCCTTATTATTGAACAATTGGTCTTTTAATTGCTTTCCACTTTCCCATGACTATGCTTCATGAAATTGTGTATTCGCATATCAAAAGTTGATTAAGCATCTCTGGTGTGCTTAGTTGGAGGAAGTGTTACTTAAAGGTCAGGAGTACACACACAGGCTTAGAATACACTTTGCTACTAATGTGCATTTGAACATCTGCAAATTATTGAATATATCTGTGTCATAGTTTATATGATGAATATTATTAACACCAACTTCATAGTGTTGTTGAAATGATTAAATATAATCATATATGATAGTATCATATAACAGGACCTGGCACAGAGTTAGTACCCATGTTAGTTACTATGTATTCAGCACTGGATGATGAGGTCATTGGGAAAGAGAACAAAGAATGTTGGAAATATAATCCTGTCACTAAGTGACTTAAAAGTATTGGGGAAGGGATAGAAAGGAGGTATTTCAGTTGAAGTTACCTGAAAGGAGAAAAGTTAAGTAAGAATTTTAATTTCTATAACTTTCTTTTATTAAGGCAACATTGACTTACAACACAGCATTTGGTTCAGAAACGTAACTACCACTCTGCAAACCCCACTGAGGCAGCCACAGAGTCCACTGTGGCTGCCTCCTTCCTTTTCTTTCTATCCTTTCCTCCCCACCTGTTAGTGTCACTTTTGCAGTCAGATTTCAGGGGTTTGTTGTTGGTTTAGTTTTGTCTCACTTTTGTTTTGTTTCTCTGTATTCCACATTCAAGTGAACCCAAGAGATACTTGTCTTTTCTCCTTTATACTTCCCTTTAGTTTAACATTCTTCCAATTCCCTTTATGCAAATGGCAAGCTTCATCTTTTTCCCCCTAGCTAAACATTATTCTATTGTTTTTACATACGACATGATTTTTAAAATTTTTATTTTGAATTTTTTTGTGTTTTGTGTATGTTTACACACATTTTTACATATTTACATGTACTCCCCAAGGTTCTCCTACCATCTTATCACTCATGAACTGTCTTCTTGATCTCTTGTGTTCATCCCTCTCCTGCCTTCTTCCTCCCTTCCTCCCCTTACCTTGCTGCATGCTTTATTCTGTTGTCAGTTTGTTAGTTTTAGTGTTTTCTTGCCCTTTTGCTTGTTTTCCCTGTGTTCCACATATAAATTAGACCACCAGTCCTTTTTTTCTTTCTACATACCACACCATCTTAATCTAGTCATCTATCTCTTGGGCACTTAGGTTATTTCCGTAATTTGGCTATTGCAAATCGTGCTCCAATGTTTGACCTAGGAGTCGAACTACTGTGTCATCTGGCAGATTTACTTTTAACAGTTTTGAGAAACATTCATTTTAACAACTCTAAGATGTAGTACCTGGTTCTGTATATACAAGCTAGGTTCTATATACATGGTGATTTTTAATGTTATTTCATATGCATACACACACACACACACACACACACACACACACCCCTACCCCTCCCAACTCTTATCTGTCAATGTGTAGGTAAAACTACAGCTGCTGGGGGCTGAGCAATTTTTCCAAGGTAGCTTGGAGGTGAACTTTGGACACTGTCTCTATGAGCAAGGTAGAATTGAATCCATCTTCTTGGACTGGGGAACGACATGTGATTGGGTATATTTCCCACATTGTTCAAAAAGCATTTACGGTAGCTTACACACAATATGATAGGAAAAAACAGTGGAAATTTTTGGGTAAAATAAAGAGAGCAGTAAAACAAGATTCAACATGAGTTAAGAATGCTTGAGGAAAACAGTTGCAGTAGTTTTTCATTATCAATAATACATATAGTGTCCAGTGACTTCATTGTTAATATCAGTGTTCAGGAATGTACATATCTTCATATCATCATATAATGGTATGAGTTTTCTGAGATTGAATTATATCATTTTACCCCTATAAATATGTAAATTTCAAGGTGCATTTATTTAAAACAAAACCCAGTTATTAAATGCTACGGACCGGCGTTTCTCATCTCTGAGATGGACTCCCACAATTAAATTACCTTTGCTCCTTTTACTTTCCACCAGTTGTGCACATATGACATTTTTTAAATAAATAAGAATTTATTTGTCTCATAAGGAAACTTAAAAATGTAGAAAAGTCATAGTTTTGAACTAATATTTTCATTTGCATAGAGAGTTACAGTAACAGTGAGTAGTTGAAGGTAGAGAAAGTTTCAGAAGGTACACATCTTTAATTTTTCAAATAGCTGAGATTAGAGAAATCTTTTTGTATTTCCTCTTTTCATCTGCCCTCACACACCTGCATAGGAGCATGTATGTTTTGTTGACTCAACTGTGAGAAGGGGCAGGTAAGCTTGTGACAGGTGACCTCTACCTGTTTTCACCACCTCCATTTGTGGGTGAACATTCCAGGACAGAGGGAAGAACACGAGAGGCAAAGGTGATCACCCATTTTAAGTATAGCCTTAAAACCTCATCATTCCTGTTCAAAGAGCAAAAAGATGTGCTTCTTTGCAATTCTGCATCTCTCTTTAGAATGTTTGAAAATAGAGAACTTAGATATAGGACAGAAAAAAGTACTGATAAGAAACTGTGTGAAGGTATTGTCACTGGTGTTCAAGAGAAATTCTATTGCAATGAATTGTAAAAGGATCATTGAATCCAGTTTTTGATTTTAAAATATTATTGTTTATAATAATTTATATAATTTGTAATTATATTTAAGTTTGCCTTTCTTGTAACAGCAAAGATGATAATGAGTTCTTGACAATGGAAAGGCTATTAAGCAGACTTTTTTTTCAAGGCAGACTACAGTATTTCATTTGTCAGTCTCATTTTAGAATTTACAAATGTGTCGTTGGTGTTAAAGCTGTTAAAATGGAAAACAAAAAGAATAAAAACTCAAAAAGTTGTTTTCTCCATTCATGTGAAAATATAGTAAAATAGAGTTAAGAAACTTTGCAGGAATATGCCACGTTAGTTCTATAATTAGCAATTTACCTTTTGATGTACTTTGAAATATCTAAAAGTAGGGAGATAAGGGCTGCAAATAAATAGATAAAAAACAGGTGGATTCTATTTTCATGTCTATTTTTAAATCATAAAACCCCTTAAATTATGTTTATTTTTAAATGATATAAAACTTTGTAAAGTCTGATATCTTATACATTTATAGTCAATTTTGCTATTGGGAGAGATACACAGAATGCAGCGAGTTTTGTCTTTTTGTTCTTCTGAATTAACTTAATTCACAATTGGTGACTATGATGATCAACCAAAAATCTCTATTTAAATGCATTTATATCCATATGTATAGTTAAAATGGAGGAGCAGATGATTATATTCATTTATTTTCAGGAATAAGGAATTATTGAAATTAGTAAGACATTTATCTCATTGTGCTCACATTGATGATCATTTCCCTTGAATCTCCAGGTACTTTGTCCCATTTCACTATGAGTTATTTGAGGGACTGGGCCTTCCATAATTGGCATAATAAAATGTTTTATGATGAATTTGGGGAAGACTTTTTAGCTTCTGGGCCTTAAGTGATACAGGAATATTTAAGAGTAGGTAAAGGTTCCTCTTCTGTTCTTGGAGTTTAATAACAAAGATAAAAGTGTTTCCGATATCAGTAGCAGTGAAGAACATTTGAATGTCAAAAATGCACATGATACTGAGCAAAATGTGCCAAGAGAATCAACAGAATATGGTCTCCAGATATCTGAAGTTCATATATACAAATAAAACCTGCCTATTCCCAGCTCTCTCTCAGAAGAAATCAGTCTACCTTGATTACTTCTGGAGGGAATGAACCACTATGTTTGTGGTCCTGTCAGATTACATGTTTGCAGAAAATGGAGGTGCTTTTCTTGCTTAAATTTACTCATTTCCTCCCCTACACAGCTAAATTACTATTAAACACAAAGCTATCCTTGAAAACATTGCATATATTGTCTCTTTTATAAAATACTAGGTTAGAAAAGAGTTTTTATTTATAGTCATACTGCCCTGTGTGCAGCTGATCTTGGAAGTCAAGTAGGGATCATTCCTAGTTAATATATTTACATCAGAGAAAACAGTGCTGTTTTTGTTAAAAGAATGAACTTTCTAAGCAGCTAGCCAGTTTCAGCATAAACACTTCTTATAATTATCAATTAATAATGTAGAACACTACAACAGGGATACAAGACTTCAACAGTAAAATTATGTCTGGAATTATATGCCTGATGTTTCATTACTCAATCAATATTTTCTGTTTACATGAACAATATGGTTTCATCATTCAAAGGCCATCAATTGTTCTTCACCCCTGCCTCTCTGCTTCTAGTGTTGCTACATTGACTATGATTTGCACAAATAATCCTGGATGTCATGAAATTGCAACCATGAGATTGCTGCTATCATCAGTATCTGCATATGAATCTGAGTTTATCTGATTAAGTTTGGACACCTGGGAGTGGGAGAGAGGACAGGTGCATTTTGTTGAGAAGAGGTGAAGAAAACAGGTTGCACATGGCCACAGAAATCCTCCTTAGATCTATGAGACCACAAAAGTTTCTACTACATTGACAGTAGGAGGAAGATACTGTGAGGTTCATTTTTTGAAAGAAGGCAGAAAATGCAGAAAAATTTAAGGTCTGCACATTTGAAAGGTTATGTGTTTCACATTTTTTGACCAGGGAAGGCCATATCTAGACACACTGAAAAAAAGATCTGCCAACTTATGACTTTGTAAGACATAAATGAGCAGGCAATTCATGCAAATTTATTCTTAACACAAAATGAATTTCAGAAACCCCAGAAGTTTCAAAACATAAAAATATACTTTATTATACGTTGGTGAGTATTAAAAAAGTTATATAAAGTGTTTGTCATACAACTGTGCCAGACCAGTCAGGTTCATGTCAATTCGTGCAAACAGAAGATTCTTAGAGCCTTAATTTTATATTCAACATGCCTTTATTCTGAAACAGGGAACATCATACACTCATACAAGCACACAGAAAGAGAGAGACTTCTAGCTCTGAGAGTGTCCTAACTGCAACTGCTCTCCTCTTTAGCCCTTTAACTCTGTTCTGTGCCTTAGCCACAAAATGGATACACTGTTGCAAATTCAAGGTCCATCTAATGTTTACTCCAGGTTAGGGGTCCTCCAGTAAAAGGTGAAAACAAGACTGACTTTAGCCCATTTTCCTTCTATGAATCTAAGGATGACAGACCAAAATTAAATAGTGAATTCAGACAGTGGAGGCATGAGGAAGGATGAAATACACAAGGCAATTCACAAGAAGGCAGTCACAGAAAAGACTCAAAGAATGGTGGGATCTAGCTAGTTAAGCAAAGAAGAAAGGAACTGATATATACCCAAAGGTAAGGAAAGGATGAGCAAAACAAGAGATTAGGGTTTTTCATATCATGTTTTGCAGAATGAGTGTTAAACACAGCAAAATCTTTTCAGTTGTGTAGCTCAGGTGGGAAGGGTCAGAGTGTGGCAGTCATGTCTACACATGTGGGTGAGGAGTATTGTACTCTATGGTGGATACACATACAGTTACCCAAAGATTACAAAAACACTGATTCAAAGGGAAACCTGTACTCCTCTGTTTATTGCAGCACTATTTACAATAGTCAGGTTGTGGAAATAAGCAAAACATCCCAAAACAGATGAATGGATCAAAAAGCTGTAGCATACTTACACAATGGGGTATTATTCAGTAACCACAAATAATAAAATCATGCCATTTACAGCAACATGCATTGAGCTGAAAGGGATTATGGTATCTGAAATTGGTCAGAAGGAAAAAGAAGAATACTGGATAGTCTCACTAATCTGTGGAATTTAGATAAATCAAATGAAAGACAAAAATGTAAGAGTTAAACAAGTTGACCATAGAAACAAAACATCCAGCAAAGGAGAGAGAAGGAAGGGGATAAAACCCTGGAGGGAAAAACATGAGGAAAGATGGTAATGGGTCACAGGTGATTTGGTGGTGGGAGAGATATGGGAATGACAACAATGTAAAACAAATTAATTAATTAAAAATAAAGTAATTATGTTCTTGTAATGCACCTTTTAACTATAGCTTTAACATGCTCGATTGCCCGCTGTAATCTGTAAAAAAAGACATTGGATATAAAAACAAAGGGTGGAGGCTGGGTACGGTGGCTTGTGCCTGTAAGCTTCAGCCTATGAAGCGGCAGGGGCTAGGGATCGCGGTTTGAGTTCCGCCTGGGGCCCATAGTGAGACCTAGTTCCAAAAAAATAGCTGGGTGTGGTGGCGTGCGCCTGTAATCCCAGCTACCTGGGAAGCTGAGGCTAGGGATTACTTGAGTCTGTGGTACCCCGGGCAACGAGAGCCTGTGGTTCCACAGGCAAAAATAGCGAGACCTAGTCTCAAAAAAATACCAAAAACAAAAACAACAACAACAAAAAAACAAAAACAAAGGGTGGAGTGAGAAGAATAGCGTTTGTTATATACTTGACAGGCAATATAGACATACTTTTAAAAAAAAAGATATTGACTATTAGCTACTATATGATTATGTAAGTCAATCTCTGTGACTCTGATTACTTATATATAAAGTAAGGATAATAATATCTGTACAATTATGTACCTACCTATGCACTCTTTAATGTACTGGAAAATTTTTAAGGGAGAATCTCTTTTGTGCTTGGTATGCATACTGAACTCAACAAATATTTGTTCAGTGAATACTTAAATGGATTATTTTGAGAGCCAAATAAATTAGATAATAACTTATTTTATATAAATTATATATTACATAATTATAAAGTATATAAATGAAAATTATAAACAGAAGAGTAATATATAAATAAGGGTAGACTCTCTATCCTTTGTTTCTTTCCCAATTATTCATTGAAATTACACTAATTCTTAGTCTAAGTAGAGTTGCTTCCATTTTAAATTCAGGCTACCCAACTTGAGCTAGGCTGCTACCAAGCTTAATTCTTTTATATCCCTGGCAAATAGGTAACTGACATTTTCTTATGTTTCTGCAGTAAAGTGAGGTCACATATAATTGAATTTTCAGCTAATGTTACTCAGTTGGACATAGTCCCTAAAATTTTCAGGAATTGACTCTAAAGTCTCCCCTAAGATTCTCTATATACTTTTCCCCTTATTTGGCTGGATAACACCTGTATTGGGAATCTGTATTAGTTTACTAGGGTGATTGTTTTAAAAAAGCATCACAGATAGGGTAGCGTAACATTTCAGTTTCCCACAGCTTCCAGAGTCCCATATCATGGTGGGTTCACTGTGAAGATCATAAGGGAAGACATCTTCCCAGCTTGTCTCCTTTGCTTATCTTGTCTTTATGCATTTACTTTGTCTTTTATCCATATCTTTATCCAAATTTACTTTTCTTATATGAACATCAGTCTTACTGGATTGAGGTCCCACCAAATGGCCTCATGTAACTAACTCACATATGCAAAGACCCAATTCTGAGGTGACTAAACATTAAAACTTTCATGAATTTCAGGAAGACACAATTAAACCCATAACAGAAGTTATGTGTTAAAGTTAGAGGACCCATTTATGTCATGAATATGAAATTGACTAATACACGAGCAAAATAAATAAATTTAAAATAAATACATTTTATTATTTAGTTTTTCGACTATCAAAGTTATTTTAATATTGGGATAATATAGAAGTTGGCATCAAGATTGGAGTGGCTTGTAAAAAAACTGAAACGTGACATTGATTTAGGAGTGTAGAGGGAGAAGATAACAAAGGAACTGAAAGATGACTGTTCATGGTAAAGAGTGGCAAATGGTTTGGAAAAACTATTATGTCATATTTTCATAGGCAGATGATAATATTATTGAACAAATAGCTCAAAGAGGAAATGATTGGAAATAATTGAAGAGTTTATATGTATTAATTATTACTGGCTAAGTTTAGAAAATATTTTAAAATATAGATAAAGTCAGAAAAGAACTGACCATTTACAAGCAGAAATGAAAGGAAGAGAGTCTAGAAATTTGAGACCTTGAAGTGTTGGCAAAGATGTCAGCTCCAATCAGTAGAAAATAAGATTGAAAAATATACAATTTTTCCCAAACATTTGACAAAAATCAGATTACGGGTATGGATTTCCAAGCAAATTTGATGGCACTGGGGAAACTACCATAAAATTGAGATTGCAAGGTACAGAGTGAAGAAATGTAAATTAAGAGTACTTGAGAACTTTGCCTAACGGAATTTTGGGATGTCTTCTTAAATGACAAAGTGAGTGGATAGAAACTTTCTATGCTTTTGAGGGAATTGTATGAACAAAGAAACTATGCTGAAAGCTTGGATTTAAAAAAAAAAAAAGGTTGACTGTTGAGGCAGTAATATAGTTCTTGAACTCCCAAACTGTTTTAACAGGAAGGAGCTCATAATATTGCAATTTCCAAGTAGGAAATACTCTCACTTACTCATTTCAGACGTGAATAAAGAAGATTTGGCAACATGGAAGAAATTCCTAGAGGATGGAGATAGTGGCCATGGATTAAAGTGGTCAAAGATTCCTCTCCAAGTTTAGAATGGGGGCCTGGGTGAGAAAATCTTCTTCTACACCATCCCAGAACTGAACATCCAAGTAGTGTCTACCCAGGAGGATTTTAGGTCTGTTGCTTATTCCCACTGGGTATGCTTTTGGTGGTAATTTTCTGCTCATGTAACCACTGGGTTTTATGTCAAAAGGCAGATACATTGTACCATTTTGAGTTTATCATTATCAAGAATTTGAGAAATCCCATTGGGACTTGATGAAGGGATCAATCCTCCAAGATTCTGGTCTTTGGACGGGGTGTAGCGATTAATGGGAATTGGGAATGCTTCTAATGGGAAGGTGGTGATTTTGTTCTGTTATGAAAAGAGAGGTGAAATAGATGTATGGTGACGATGTGGACAAACTATGGCAGTGACACTTTCATGTGGTTACCAAAAATCTTTTTTTCTGCCCACACTAACAAATAGAAACATAATTTTCCCAGCATCTCCAGGATGGATGAAACTATGTCACTGAGTTTTGACCTGCAAAATGTGGGTAGAAGCAATATACACACAGGTACTCTTCACTTTTTAAAAGTTTGTGTTATACCACTGTACTTTTATGAAAGACTTGTGATAGTACTTGTTTTTGTTAACCAAAAGAAATCAAAGGATGTTTTTCACTTTTATCAAAAGAAATACAAATGTCTGCTTTTATGACAAAAGGCATAAAAACTAGAACAGCTTTCACTGTTGGTTTTGTGGTAGCCATTCTAGCAGCAAAAGTGGTGCTACCACCAAGCTCTTCTCCTAGGAACTGCTTTATACAGGCAGTTGGTATATCAAATTCTTGTTTTCACTATAGGTTAGTGTTATTTTAAGCTATGTGTTCTTTGGTATAATTTATTAGGTTATTTTTGGTGCCTGGAATGTGCAATTTATTTTTTCAATATAAAGTAATGTCATTTGCTACTTTGCTTTACTCCATTTTTTGTTTATGAATGAGTTCATAGTGATGATTTGGATAAGTGAAACTTGTACATACCTTTTCTGGCCCTGACCTCTAAAATACCTCATACATTTCCACAATCCCTCTTTATTTTTTTTATCTTGTTGGATAATTCCAACGTGATCTTGATACCCTAGTTTAAGAGTGAGAAACTAGTGTTCCAGTGTGGGTACATAGAACAATCAAGCTCCTCACCTACCTTAAATCATTTGCTCCCCCCAAATCCCATCAAGCCTCAGTGAGTGGTAATGTAAGTGATAAATACACTGTTATTTGTTAAACCACTATCTTTATCAGAATTCCTTGAGAAAGAGTCTTCTGCACTATTTTAAGTATTACCTCTGTGTAGATGACCCATCACCTACCTCTGCAATTTCTACTTCTCTCCTGAACTCCAGACCTAAATCTCCAAAGGCTACTGAGTAGTCAAAATTAAGTGGAACCTCATTTTCAAGAAATATGCCACTTACTGTGATTACCTCCCTCTAAATAAGGGCTTCATTTTCTTGGTAATAAGAGCACAAGTCTTCCTGTAATCTATCTAGATTTGAGAGACATTTCAACCCCTCCCACCCTCACTCTAAATCCTGGCAGTTTTTCTTGACTGCCTCATATAGTTATTCTATCTTTTCCCTCCTCAATAGTTTGTAACTTCTCATTTTATCCCTGGTCCACTAATAGTTTAAAATTATTGTAGACTCTTTCTCACCAATTTCAACCTTCTAATGCCTTCAAAATTACATTTAAAAAATTTTGGCTGTTTCATGACATTTCTTTTCTAAAAAATTTTGGTAGCTTTTCATTATTAACAAAATAAATATACATCCCTTACCTTAACATTTAACAGTAGATTTTCATTTATCTCAATCTAACATTTCCATCTCTACCTGTATGCTTTAACCACAAAGGTCTTCTCTGTATTACCATTTCAATCTTTATATCCCCCATTACTACAAGAGGTAACTAATTAAGGTTTTCATTTATTGTTAATCTTAAAAGCGTTAGGTAACTTGAAAAAAAATTGTATTACTAGTTCACACCCTTATAGGTTTTGTGGCCCTCTTAATCTATTTTACATTATACAATGCAAACAATCTCTTTGGGGGTCAAGAGTGAAAACAAAATTATAGGAGCTTTAAAAACAAAGGAATTTCCTGGATGTTCAGGGACTACTGACTCAGAATCTTCAAGATAGGGTTTTTCCAAGTATTTTTATATGCAACAAGTTTGGGAACTGTTGATGGGCAAACTGAGGATAAACAGAACTATAATAAAACATTAAATGTGTACTCTAAATAATACTGCCAAGGGATGGAAAAGAAAATATCATTATGAAAACAGGAAAAGCTAATTTGAGTCAACATGTTGTACGAAAAATTAGATATACTGGGTTCTATAGTTGGTAAAATAAAAATCCCTTTATTCTGTGGGGTCTTCATCATTGGGAGAATGTGAATAAAAGGAATCTTGGTAAATTGTTAAAATATATATTAAAATTAAGCTACACCATGGTAAATGTCATGACTAGAAACAGAGAGAGCATATGAACTCAGGAAACCTACTCTCTCAACAGACAAGAGACAAAAACACACTGACAAGTGATTGAAGTGGGAAGGCATGAGGAGGCGAGATGACAAAGGCATTTGTGTCCAGCTGACTATGTCAGCCAATTGACTATCCTGTCAAGTGGAGAAATGAGAGAAAAGAGCCATTAAGGACTCCACTCTCTCTGGCCTAGACCTTATGTTTCTGCCCTGAATGAAGAAAGAAAAACAGCAATTGAATAGCTCATCATAACAAATGAACAAATTGATAGTAGAAAGTACTATGACTTGCTAAGGACTCTGATGAGTCAGCTTCTCTAGTCTGACCTCATCTTATGAACAGGAGAATTGTATCCATTTTGCTTTGTTCTTGGCTTCAGCAATCAGTAAGTCATTGGATGTTATAAGGTCAATAATTTAAGGTAGAATTGGCTACCTTGGGAAGGTCATATTTTGAGATGCAAGTAAATATTTGAATACCTTATTTTTGAAATAGGTATTCAAATAAATATTTGAAATGATTTTCTGTGATGTTTCTTTTTAAATATGAGGATAATCATTTTAAGGAATTCTGTAGCTTTAAAAGGGTTAAAGACATGGTGTTTTGAAACCAGAGCTGATTTGTTTTTCAAGCTGTGCTGTATTTAGAGATATATTTAGTTCTGCAGATGTCTTGAGTCTATCATTGGAATTGGACTTTCCCATCAAAACCAGACACTGTTTCTTGAGGAGCCAGTATAGGGTCTTCAAAACTATTTGGTAGGAACATTTTCATTTTGCTTTCACTGTGAGAAGTATCATGGTAGCAAATATCTGATATCCTTTTAATCCAAATAAGCTGATATCCTTTTCTTTTATCCAAATAAGCTGATATTTTTTTCTTTTTGTCTGACTTGGAGAAGTTATCAATCTCTAGTTGGCTATGCCATACAGGTTATACAGTCTTAATTTGGGATTGCCTCAACTAAGAAAAGTCTTCAGTAGTTATGTAATTTACTCAGTTTTATGTGTGGAAATAGAGGAATAAACAAGAACAAGAGATTAATTCATATTCTTTCTAGAGAAAAGCTGTTGAAAATGGAAGGGAAATGATAAAAATGAGAAAAGTATTTAAGATTTTGGTGGGTCAAGCTTCTGTAATGATCCTACAACTTGTCAAGGGGTGGACACCCAAGACCTGAGGAACTTGAGTTTATTATCTGAAATTGGGCTAAATAAAAACAAAAAACCATTCTTTTTTAAATTGGGGACTAAAGTTTTGAATGCTTTAGGAATCATTGAATGTGGCAAAATTCCTAACACATATCTCATCTGATTGAATAGAAAAAAAAATCATTCAGGATAAAATGGTTTTCTTTTGCTATTGTGTTATTTTGGCCACACCCCCATCCCCCACCACCAAAGGTGTGATTTACATAACAAAGTTAGCAAAAAATTTCCCGGCCTAATTATCACTTTCAAAATAGAACCTGGAAATCAGCCATTGGTAACTGAAGATTACAGATTGTTTTTTAAAAAGCAAATCTTTGAGTTCAGCTCAACTGTTACCCTTAAAATGAGATTGCATTATTTTGCCACATCAAATAAAATATCTTACTGACATCAAGAAAGCAGTTTTCAAGTAATTTATAACCCAAGTACGGTCCATGTAAGCTATGCTAAAACTTTAGCTTTATCAAAGTTAAAAAAAAATCAAGGGTAAATATTTCTATACTATTTATAATGACAGTTTGCCCATGTGGTATACTAGATACCAGTAAGAAGACCTAGATACCAGTAAGAAACTGAAAATCAGTCATTTTTCTTCAATCTATACTCTCATAAGGAGATAGTGGAAGAGATAGTTAAGAGCATAGAGCCTTAGATTTACTGAAATTATATCTAGCTCTTTCACTAGCAAGCTGTGAATCCTCAAACAAGTTTTTAAGCTTCTCTGTGTCTAAAATAAGTTAAGAAAAAGAAAAATATTATATATCACTTATACATGGACTATAGAGAAATTAAACAAAGGATTACAAACTTTAAAATTAAACCTTGAAAGCTGACCCTACAGAGGCATAGAGAAGGGAAGGTGGTGGGGAGGGAGCACAATGGACACAGTGGTGAACTGTGGGTGCTTTGAAGGTGGATGTACTATGGTGACTATATCGGAGGGGGGGAAGCTATACCTTTCAAACACTAATAAGGATGTAAATCAATTCTACTTCAATTAAATAAATAAATAAATAAACAAGTAAACTCTGTGTCTCTGTGTAAACAAGTAAACTCTCATGTGATTTGTTGAGAAGATTGAATAAGTTAACACAAACAAAGTACATAGTACAAGACCTACAAATAGAAAATATTCAATAGCCATTAGTCTAAAATACTCTCTATGTTGAATTCAGAAAGATTCATACTCTTGTGCAAAAAGAATGCTTATCATTCATTCCTGGTCATACATTTACAAGTTAGTTGAGAATTTGTTTCAAATGGAGAAATGCTAGATAAAAGTTAGTACAAAAACATTTTTTTCAATGAAGATATGGTTTAATCAATTTCCTTATAAAGCTGACTAACTTAGATAATACTATTACATATAGGTTTTTATATCCAACTTTTATAAAAGCTTTTTTCACAACTATACTATTTGGGTAATTGCCTGACTTTATTTTGTAGTTTAGAGAAATATACTCTCTGAATTTTTTGAAATGATAAAGCACTGAGCTAATAACTATGGACAGAATGGCTGAGTTAAGGAAGTCACACATGTAATAAATATAAAACACTGATCCTAGTTTATAAGAACTTAACATTTTTGGTATTTTATTCATGTTATACATCCATAATAATTGAATTGACTGTACCATGAGTAAGAAATAAAATCTTTCTGTCAAACTACTAAGGTATGGGGATTTTCCTTTATGGTAACTGTAGCTATATACATAACAAATCAATGCTCTGAAATCTGTAGTGAGATTAAGAATCTGAGATTTAGAACTACTATTAAGGTGGGTGTTGCTGGTGGGTTGCAAGAAATCCTGTCTCAAGAACAGAATGGTAAATCACGTTAGTTTATATTTTGAAATTCTGTGGTGCACACACACATAAGTAGGAGCTATGTAAGACCCTGGTGATTAAAAAAGAAGTCTATGACAGTGATAATCCTCAGGGAGTGCATGAATGGACAGCAGAGGCAGTGACATGCATAAAACTAACATTATTAAGTGATTGCTACACACTTTGTGTCCATTATTTTCCTTATTCCTCAAAAAGACTGCTAGGTACACGTCTAGCCAGTTTTTTGAAAATTCCGACCTTGACAAATAAGAGAAACTTTTGTATTTCTAGTAGAACTTGTTTCCACCAATCAAAAGAAATGCAAAAATGACTTCTTCTTTTACTATACAGGCAAAAAGTAGAAATAGCATTCAGTGTTTGCTTTGCAACGAACCATTCTGAAGGCAGCACACAGTCCTGGCAATAAGAATGTTGCTACCAAGAGCCTTCCACAGGAATGATTTAATACAGGGTCTGCATGTATTATCACATTTTTGCTTTTAACATATGTTAGTGTTATCTTAGGTTTCATGTATTATTTGGTATTATTTGATAGCTATGTTTTGGGTCTGTGATTGCTGAAAAACATTCCATGTAAATTATTGCAAATTGTTTTCCCTTTTTATTTCACTTTAACTTACAGAAATTTTCATAGGAAAGTTCTCTTTTCAGATAGTAGGGGAAAACTATATTTAGTTCTATATCCATTTTGAAGATAAGGGAAATGGAGTCAAAGGAGTTAGGGAACTTGGAAGTATTTCCAAGCACAATTACAGAAAAAAAATTGCATGTAAATTTAATGAGATTCAAGTTGATTTTGAACTTGAAATACCTATGACATAGTGGGCACCATGCTATATAATTATATATATGTATCATATGTGTGTATGTATATATTTCAAAATAATATTACTTCAAAAGTATGTATAATTATCCCCTAAATCATAAGATGGTATATAAGGATCAGAGAGCTTTTTTGCTCCCCTAAGTCACCCTATAGTAAGATCGTAATATAAGATAGAGTATGATAATAATGTAGTAATGGAGAATTTTAAATTTTCATTTTTCTATGTTCAAAACCCCAGTTCTTTCCACCACATCAAGTGGTCTCTACAAGGTAGAGGAGAGAAAGAGAATGCAATAGACAAAGCCAGAACCTGATAGTCCTTATGGACAGTGAGCTGGCATAGAAAGATTTTGACATAGAAGCATCAGATATTTGTTTCAAAAAGAATTTTCTGAAAGCAGATAGGAAAAATTTTTATATCTTTACAATTTTTATAGAATTTTGTATACTTTATTTGTTAACTGAAAAGTATCACCAAGATGAAGTTCATGAACAAGATGCTTCCTCATCCCTCTCTCTTCATTTTCTTTTTTCTCTAGAGTTAAATGACTTGTGCTCTTGTCCTAGCCCATTTTTTAGTCTAGGTGCCTAGCTTTTGTAAGCATACCTGTGAAAGACACTTATTACTATGTAGGTTCTTATTCTATTTTATATTTTCCTTCCATAGTTAAACCATGGCATTGTCATCTAGATTTGACTATGGATGATATTCCTAAATCCTAATAGAGCTATCCCTTAGTGTAATAATGTAGAATATATTTTGATGTGATGAATTATCAGTGCTATATTGTTTATCTAGGAGTATGTTATACTTATTAAGTATGAGGGATCTAGGACCAGGCACGGTGGCTTGTGCCTGTAAGCTTCAGCCTATGAAGCGGCCAGGGCTAAAGATTGCAGTTCGAGTCCCGCCTGAGGCCTGTAGCGAGACCTAATTCCAAAAAAATAGCTGGGCGTGGTGGTACGTGCCTGTAATCCCATCAACCTGGGAAACTGAGGCTGGTGATTGCTTGAGTCTGTGGTACCCCAGGCAATGAGAGCCTGTGGTTCCACAGGCAAAAGTAACAAGACCTAGTCTCAAAACAAACAAACAAACAAACAAACAAACAAACAAACAAACAAAAAACCCCGGGGGATCTAGACAAGAACTGCCTGGGTAAGAATTTTGTTATGCTTCTTATTTAGCACTTTGTTATAGGTCATTTAGCTAAATAAGTAATTTTAACATGGTGAGCCCCCTGTTAGAACAGAGGAACTATACACAGAAAGTATAATGGAACAAATGTTACTTGAATGCTTACATTACAAAGAGTATGTTAGCCATCCTGCTCCATATCTCATTATACTTAATAAAAATATGGCAGACCTGGTATAGCTACTTGCTTGACATATATACTCTTGCCTTTGGTGAGACTCTAACAGATCTGGAAGGTGGCTATTGTGCTCCAAATTTGATGTTTTTGTTCATTAATTTCCTCTTTATTAGGACAATAAGTTACACTTAGGGTTATATGACTAAATTAATTAGGTGATTATCATGTATTTAGCACAAAGTAAGCTTTTGATCAATGTTACCTATTGCCTGATGAATACAGGAGTGATACAAAACAAAAGCTCCAGGCCTTTGTGACAGAATAAGATATGAAAGGGCAATATTCATATAGAAAAAAAGAGAAATCCAGCAGAGAGAAAACAGAACCATTTTCCAGCTGGTTTATTAGATTAAAGTAGAGCAAGCTGACTAGCTGCAAAATTGTGCTGTGTATCTATGACCACAAGGACAGAAATAGCATCAGTTTTTAGATTTAAACATCCTTGATAATTTATTGAAAAATCTTATAAATGAATACTTTGAGCAATTATATGTTCACTGATTAAACCACAGAAACTAAAGTTTAATGAAAGAAAATCAGCTTAACTCTTAAGTGTACCAATCTAATGGAATCCAAGTTAGAAAATGCTAAATTTAAATTTTATGAAACTGAAAAATAAGCAGATGAAATTGCCTGTAAATATCAATTGGATGTCACTTTGATTTCTTAACCAGTTTTATGTATGTAAATAACACTCATTTGCATAAAGAGAATATTAGTTCAATGAAAGTGCAACCTTATCAAGAGAAATCTACAGCAAAATAATCTCTTGAAGAAAAAGGGACAGTGCTCATCAAATCAGATTGAGCTAAATACATGAGTACCCTGAGCTTTCAAACATGATTCCTCAAATGAGATATTAGAAAAATATTCAATTTGTTCTCTAGTAAACATTAAAATGATCCTTGACAAATCTGAGAGACCACACCAATCACTTTACTTATCTGAGGCAGGATCCAGTGATTAAACTGATTCTTCTTTTTAAAAAAAAATAATGGCTTATTTCTCTATAATTATCTAACCTTCATTTTGAGTATTCAATAATTACTCAATTCCTAATATACAGGTAACTCTTATTTATTTATTTGCCCAGTCAAAAAAGGAAACTTCAGTGATGAAATTCAAGCTGTATTCAAGCTGAGGAAAATTTGGATTAATTATTTTATTTGAAACCATTTTCTCCATTTGGTTGGAGTTCTGTACTGATTTTGTCCTTGGCCTTCAACTATAGATAATTGATCAGGGGAAGGATGAACCACCTGAATTTTGAAAAACTAGATGTTTGGCTATAGGTTGGAGACAGTGTTTATAAAGAGATGATCCTACGAGTTAATAAAAAAATAGTAAGAAATTTAAAAAATAAGGATTCAGGAAACTTATTAAGGAAGAGTTAAGCCTCCCTCCCCAGTGAGATAACATTTAGGAGTCAATAAATACAGAAATGATTTATTTATATTGTTTTGCCTTCTTTTCTAGCATTAGCAAACATCAGTAGGAAAAGTAGTCTTGAAATAAGGGGTGGGGAGGGAGGGAGGTAGGAGAGAGGGAAAGGAGGGAGGGAGAGAAAGAGTGAGAGAGCGAGAGAGAAAATCTGCCATAAAGAATCCAGGTAGTTGTTTGAGAAAGGGTTCCTCAAAAACCTTTCTTTATGAAGGCTTAATCCTTAAGGATATGTCTGTGAAGCATTTTTGGCACTCAAGGAGAAAGTCCAAATTGAAAGAATTTCAGTATTTGTTCTTTTTCTGTTTTTATTTTCTTCTTAAATTTCATTTAAACTTTAGGAAAAAAATTCTCTAACTCTATACAGTCTGGTAAATCATTCTTGTGAAATTCAGGGGTGGGTATGGCAAAAGGAAAGGAAATTCAATTCATTCCTTCCTCTCCCAGGTTTCAGTAGTGTTTTGAGTTCCAGATGGAAGTCTACATTAAAATGTATCCCATATACGCTGTCTGGGCAAGAGCAGCTTGTGGAGAGGACATGGCAGTAAAAACAGGTTCTGGTTGCATCCAGAGGTCAGAGATCATCATTTTCCTAAAAGAGGAGGAAGTGACCCCGGAAAACTCCTAGCTTCCTTATTAATGCTTAAAAACCGGACCTACTGCTGGTTGCTGAGCAACAAATCTCCTCCCCCATTTCACATATGCTTCTCAGAAAACATCTTATCTCTCTGTGATATTGCCTTTTATCCTGTAGATGGTCTTCAATATTTATTTAAAGATATGGAATTTTTATGGTAAAAATGTTTATCTGATATCACTAAATAAGCATCATCTTCTCAGTCAGAGTATCTCTGAGCACCTTATTTATAATTGTGACTTCTCCCCTAGCAACATTCCTTAACTCCCTTCCCTGACAAATTTTTCTGTGGCACTTAGGATCATTTTCATATGTATTATACTATTGACCCATTTTCCCAAATAAAAAGAAAGTTCTATGAGGGCATGATTTTTGCTTTACCCACTACTGTATGTCCTTACAATAGAACAATGTCTATGCGTAGGGGTCACTCCATAAATATATGAGAAGTGTTGGTATAGGTGAAAATGAAAGTCTCCTGTTCCCTTTTGTCTATGCACAAACCATCCAGCTGAATCACAGACTCACATAGTCAACTCTTTCTTGAACACTAGCTTGTTATCCAATCCGATTGTTAGTGTTCTTTTCACAGGCACAGTATTTGCATGTCAGAAGGAAAGTCTCAATTTTTCCTTTAACAAACTCTGCCTTGTGCTCCAACATCTGCCATTGTATGATGAAAGTAATGCATTGGCACAACTATCTGACTTAAACCTTCATTGATCTCAATCAGCGATGATAACTGTTAGAAAAGTGATAGGTCTTGCTTTTTGATAACTCTGATGGGACTTTTCTGTTGCCATCAAAATGTTGCCTCAGTCACCATCATCTCTTCCACTTCCCACATTAATGCCTCTCATTTTCTCCCAGAGTCAATGTATGCATCTTTGATTCTGATTTGGTGGCACAGATATATAGACCAAACTAAAATCTTTTCCTTAGAAGAGCATGAAACTGGATTCTATAATCTCCCATTCTCATTCTTGGGATCTAAGAAAAGAAGAAATTCAAATTGATCATGTCCATTAATAGTCTGCTGATGGGTTTGTGTATAGACAGGTCACTACAGCCTGGACATGGCACTGGACATGACACTACAGCTTTCTCTCTCTCTGACCTCTCTCTGTCTGCTATTGAAAATTGTGTGTTTGGAACTACTTCTAGTCCTGTGATTAATCCTTGGGTTAGATACTCTGAGCTGTCTGGCCCAGGACTCAGATTTTTGAATCCCTTTTGACCACAGCCTCAAGTGAGCGCTGTTCATTCTTCTATCTCTTGTTACTCTTGTAGCATGAGGCTGAATACACAGGACTCCTGTTCTAGCTATTGAGCAGATTTCTGATTCTAGCTAGTGTGGAGCTTGAATAGGCAATGAAAAATCAAACACTATAACTGAGTATACTGTAACACTGCATCTGCTAAAGACAGAAACTCATTTGTCTCCCAGATGGTTTAGATAAAATACTCTACAGATTCATGGCACTTAATACCACCATTGCCCTAGACCAACTTTCACTAGGTGGGAAATCTTCCCTTTTCCAGTCACATCTAGTCTAAGGGACCATCTTCCTACAGCACATGCACATTTTCTGTCCAGGGTGGCATTAGACCTACAGATTAGAGTGCTAGGAAGATCCAGAGAGATTTCTGTGGGACTGTATAATCACTGGAGTAACATTCTCCCCACAGTTGAGTTTTCTCTATAGGAAATCTTAACCTTGGAGAACATGGTATATGTTAGGTATCGAGTGACCTCAGGGATAAGGAGGACTACTACATAATATGATCAAATAACAGTTCAAGATCAGATGGGGGAAAGTTCTGGTCCTGTGGACAGAGAACTGCTTACAAGTCATTGCCCAAATGGAAGTTTTGAGGTCATCAGACTTGTTGTCATTGATGTCAATACTTTCCCACATTTGTATATAGAAAAAAAATCTTTCAAATATTTATTATTTATTTAAACAAGTAATTTGTTAATTTATATTTAAATTTAAAAATATTTCCAAGAAAATGTTTATTTAGTGCCTACTATGTATACATTATTGGACTGGGAAAGTGGAGTGCTGAAGCTTATAAAAATAAGACCTGTTTCCTGCTTTCCAAAGAGCTTACTGTTTTATGGGGGAGACAGATAAGCACAGATATAATACAAAAGGGTAAAAAAGGGGCATGGTAAGTGATGAGTGTGGGGGCTGAGAATGGAAGTAGCCAGCAAAAAATTCTAATTTTGAGCATTAGTGTTACAGTGCATGCAGCTTTTATTTCTTTTGCAAAAGGAAGAATAAAAATTCTGTGATTTTTTTTAAGTCTATTAAGCTAAACTACTTCCAACAACTTAGAGAAATTTGGTTATTCATGAGAATAACACCTTTTCTAAAAGAAATAAAGTTAATTTTCTACTCTTCTGCAAAGGAGGTCATTAATTATACATTTTAGATTTCATCAATTTCAGTTAGATGAGACTAACATTTTAACTAGATGTCAAGGAAGACATAAGATATTAAGTTAAATACACTGGATGACAATAAATGGTTATTAAAAAAACATAATTCTGTTACTCTCATAATTTTCTCACTTGGGTGTCTAATTGAAGATCTGAATCTCACATTTAGGCAGTCAAGTCAATGTATAGCAATCCTCTGAGCTTTAAACAAAAGCTTCTAAACCACAGAGTCATTTCCAGATTATGGACAGATGGATGGCATTTTTTTTTTGAGCATTTAAAACAACAACAACAAAATCAACAAAAACACTGTATCCACAGTAGTAACCATGTATTTACAAAAGAATCAGCATACCTCTTGTCCTGTTCCCATTAGAAACACACTATTTTTAAGAAAGGGATTTTAGATTGAAAAAGTTTAATACATGTTATCTTGTATATCAGTACTGCTTGTTGCCAACAAATGCAGGGAAAGAAGGAAGGGAAAACTAAGAATACCAGCTGTTTGGCATGCTTGATGAGGTTTGCCAGGTTGCTATTCTATGTTCATCTACTGGTTTTCAAAAATTGCCCTCTGTTTAGACAACCCCCTAGAAGGAGAAACAGAAGTAACACAAAACTCCCTCTGATAATACAAGCAGTAACCAAAGCCATATTTCATTTTTCATATCATCTTCTGCTCACTTGGCCCAGATTCACAAATGGAGAATTGTTTCTTTTTAAAATTTCTTTAAAAAATCCAATAAAATATTAATAAATTTTAATTGTTTTTTATTAAACTAGTTAGGGGACATTTAACTTCTTTTTTTCTGGTCCTTCCTTCCTTCCTTCCTTCCTTCCTTCCTTCCTTCCTTCCTTCCTTCCTTCCTTCCTTCCTTCCTTCCTTCCTT